>JAKJHU010001917.1:0-56147 GCA_022316685.1 Progne subis subis
TTCCTCCTCTCCAGGCTGCACCTGCAGCTTCAGCTCCTTGGCACCAACTCCCACCTGCTTTCCTTGCAGAAGGAGCTGCCTGAGACACAGAGGGATGTTCATTTATTGCTAGCCAACGAAACCAAGGGAATGAACAGCCCCATGAAAAACAGAAATCCAGCCAGTAACACAAACAGAGGGGAGGATGAGGATTCCTTCTCCTGCCATCATAACAGTTCCAGGAAATTCCTGGTGTCTCCTGGTGGGAAAACTTTGGCATTTCTTAGAAGTGCTCAAATGACCCAGCTGATGAAGATGTGCTCGTGCACCTCGCAAGCTGCAGGACCTGCACAGCCCTGCAGGGCTCCTGTCCCATCTGCTGTGCTCCAGTGTAAAACAGGGAGCAGCACTGTCCCAGGATCATTAGAGAGCTGAATTGGAAAGGACCTCAGCAAGTCAGCAGCCCAAGCGGTCAGAAACTGGGCCAGACCAAGTGGTTCAAGGCTTGATTTGGTCTGGATTGGAAAATCCCAAAGGACAGGGAGATGGCAGCATCTCAGCATCTGGCTGAGCCCATGGGAACAAAGGTTTCCTTCTGTCCTGGCTGAAGCTCCCCTCTTTCACCCTATATCATTGTCTTTTGTCTCCCACCAGGCCCCCAGTGAAGAGCCTGGCTCTGTGCTCTCCATCACCTCCTCGGTGGCACTGCCAGGTGGCATGAGGAGCCCCTCAGCCTTCCCTGCTCGGGGCTGGACAAGCCCAGCTCCCTCAGCCTCTGCTCACAGCCAAAGGGCTCCAGCCCCACCTTGGAGCCCTTCCCTAACCGTGCTGCAGCTGCCAGACATCTTTCCTGCCCTGGGGAACCCAACTCAAGCCACAGTGACCTGGATCATGCACGTCCTTGATGCCCTGGTCACACAGCCCAGCCCCTTGTCCCTGTGTCAGGCTCTGGGGTTGATCCTGTGGAACATCCTTTGGTGGAGGCTGTGGCTCCAGGTGGACCATGGGGGGGACAAGGGGACCCTGCTCAGCATGAACAGCACTGGACTTCATGGGAGTGGAAACTGTTGAGTGGGGGTGGGGTGGAATGACCAACCCAGTGACTACACACAGCCACTCTGTAACATCACAGCCAGCTCTATGATGTCAGACTCTGCCCTGTGATGTCAGAGATGGCTCTGTGATGTCACAGAAATGGCCTATGATATACTAGCTGCTCCATGACCTCACATAGCCCCTCTGTGATGTCATAGCCCACTCTGTGACCTCATGTTACCTGATGATAAATGGTCTACACCTGGTGAGCTAACACAATGCTCATTCTCCAAAACCACTGGCCCATGGAAACCACATGTTGAGGGTTAAGTTCTCCTGTAGAATTTTTCCCCCCCCCCGCCATGAGTTGCTAGATTTTAAGTAGGGGCAGTTTATGCGGTGCTTAACCTGACAAAAGAAGTTGATCACTTGGTTTTGGGGAAGGGAGGAGGCTCCGGAGAGAGCTGGGGGGTGGCCTCACTTCTCTCAGCTTTCCCGGGGAGGACGGTCGGACTACGGGTGGCTGCCTGGAGTCCACAGCTAACGGAGGAGTTTGGTCCTGGGAATTCTATCATCTGTTAGAGCGCCCAGGAATTCTGAGTTTCTTCGTTACCCTGCTGGATTTTGGGTCAGCCCGGGGTCCAGCCGCTGCGGGTTCTTCGGCACTGCCCACTTTGCCTGCCGGGGCACACCCTGCCTGCCTGCTGAGGACAAATCCATCGCTTCCAGCTTGCAGCCATCAGCGACGGACTTTGCCACCGTTTGCCCTCAGGGTTCTTGGTTCTGTTTTACTGTTATTATAAGTGCTGTTGTTGTTTGTCTGTCCTGTTATATTTACTAGTAAAGGACTGTTATTCCTTTTCCCTATAGCTCTGACCGAAAGTTTTTTTTAAATCTTTTAAATTATAATAACCCGGAGGCTTGCCTCTCCTTAGCAGACAACTGTCTTTTTCAAACCAAGACACCACACCATGCCCATTGTGTAAGAAGGGGAACTGGAAATTCACCAGCCTCAGTGTCCTGCCAGCTCAGCCAGGCTGACTGGAACATTGGGGTCTGTGAGCACCAGGGACCACCAGAGAGACCCCCAGGACAGAAGAGTGCATGCAAAAGGGGAGTGGAAATATGCAAATGATTTCAGGGAAATTATTATCATAGGTATGTTTAGTCCAGGACAGGCAGTTAATATGTATGCAAAATAGGGAATATAAACAGAAACTTTCCTGTACTCAGCACGCACGGCTTTGGGAGGAGCTGTTCCCCCATCCATCCAGCCAAATAAACAACGCTGCTTCTAAATGCTACATTGGTGTTAAGGAGTTTTTTATTTTACCAAATTGTTGGTAACACTCCCACTGCCAAGGAAAGCTCTGTCTGATGCTGTTCACAAACAGAGAAGGGCTGGTGGGAGGTGTGATGGACTGAGGCTGCCTGGGATGCAGTGACCATGAAATAA
Organism: Progne subis subis; assembly: GCA_022316685.1. Taxonomy (NCBI): domain Eukaryota; kingdom Metazoa; phylum Chordata; class Aves; order Passeriformes; family Hirundinidae; genus Progne; species Progne subis. The sequence continues at coordinate 2,471 of JAKJHU010001917.1, forward strand.
TCAACTTTCCAAAAATCTGGGAAAGAAGGAAAGGCATCAACAAAACATCTACACTGAAATTATGAGGGCAGACTTTGGCCTCTCTAGGATGCAGATTTGGGGAGTACTGAATCAGGTACTGATTTTTTTTAGGAGAAACAGCCCTTAAAAATAGGAGAGCCCAGGAAGGATGGACACACTTCAAGAAAGGAATCTTAAGGGGAGAGGAGCATCCTGTCCTGGTGTGCCAAAAGATGAGCCAGTGAGGAAAATGATGGGCCTGGCAGTCCATGGTACTTTTGTGGGAAGTCAAGGGGGAAAAAAAAAAAAAAAGCTGCAACACCTCAGACAGAAAGTCAGGCAATTCAGGAAATGTTTAAGGATGTTGTTAGGTCATGGGGAAAGAAAATAGAGAGGTGAAAGATCAGTTAAAATTTAACCTGGCCAGTTTTCTGAAAAATTAAAATGTTTCCACAAATAAATTTATAGCAACATAGGATAAGGAGAACCTTTAGCTTTTATTGGATGCTGTGAGGAATATAGTAACTAGAGATAAGGAAAAGGCTGAGCTGCTTAACACCTTGTTTGTCTCATTTTTCAACAATCAGACAGGTTATCCTCAGGACAAGTGTTCTCCTGAGCTGGTAGATGGGCCCAGGGAGCAGAACAGCCATCCTGGAATCCAGGAGGAAGCAGCTGTGACCTGCTGAGCCCCTCAGATGCTCACAGGTGTCTCTGGGACAGATGAGATCCATCCTAGGGGGATGAGGCAGCTGGTGGATGAGCTCACCAAGCTGCTCTCCATCATTTCTCATCAGTCCTGGCTCTGCAGGGAGGTCTCAGAGGACTGGAGGTGCCAATGTGAGCCCATCCCCAAGAAGGGCTGGAAGGAGGATCTGGGGAACTCCAGGCCTGTCAGCCTGACCTCGGTGCACAGCAAGGTCCTGGAACAGATCACCTTGAGAGCCATCACAGGGCACCCACAGGATGGCTGAGGGATCAGACCCAGCCAGAGTGGATTTCAATATCTGCATTGATGATCTGATGAGGGGATGAGTCCACCATCAGCGAATTTGCAGATGACACCAAGCTGGGTGTGAGTGTGGAGCTGCTGGAGGGTAGGAGGGCTCTGCACAGGGACCTGGACAGGCTGGATCCAGGGCCCAAATCCAACAGTGGGAGGTTTAACAAGACCAAAGGCCAGGTCCTGCACTTTGGCCTCAACAACCCCTGCAGTGCTACAGGCTGGGGACAGAGTGGCTGGAGAGCGGCCAGGTAGAAAGGGACCTGGGGCACTGATGGACAGCAGGCTGGACATGAGCCAGCAGTGTGCCCAGGTGGCCAAGAAGGCCAATGGCACCTGGCCTGGATCAGGAATGGTGTGGCCAGCAGGAGCAGAGCTGCTGTGCCGGCACTGACCTGCCCCCAGCTCTGCACCAAAATATTGCTGCTACAGCTCCAGAGAAGGGAACAAAAGGAGGATCTCAATGAAAACATTGCTGGGACATCCTTTAGTTCATTTAAAGCCACTGAGAGCAGAGCTCCTCATTGACTTACTCTGGAGCCACAGTAAAAATAGAGAAAAACAAAACAAGAAAGGACACAACGCCCTTGCTTTGTGAACACCGTTGAAAACAAAAACAAAGAAAAACCACTCGACCACATAACCAAAAAGTGCTATCAAAAGTGACTTTTTATTACACGTGACTTGCTGAAGCTGACCATCAGTTTAATGTTTCTGAAATTGCCCAGTGATCAGTGTCCACACTGCAGCCTTGAGCTCCTGGTTCCTCAGGCTGTAGATGAGGGGGTTCAGGGCTGGAGGCACCACGAGTACAGAACTGACAGTGCCAGATCCAGGGCTGGCGAGGAGATGGAGGGGGGCGTCAGGTTGGCAAAAACAGCAGTGCTGAGGAACAGGGAGACCACAGCCAGGTGAGGGAGGTAGGTGGAAAAGGCTTTGTGCTGTCCCTGCTCAGAGGGGATCCTCAGCACGGCCCTGAAAATCTGCACATAGGAGAAAACAATGAACACAAAACAGCCAAATACCAAAGAGGCACTAAGAAATAAGAGCCCAAGTTCCCTGAAGTAGGATTTGGAGCAGGAGAGCTTGAGGATGTGTGGGATTTCACAGAAGAACTGACCCAGGGCATTGCCATGGCACAGGTGCAGGGAAAATGTATTGGCTGTGTGAAGCAGAGCATAGAGAAAGGCACTGGCCCAGGCAGCTGCTGCCATGTGGGCACAAGCTCTGCTGCCCAGGAGGGTCCCGTAGTGCAGGGGTTTGCAGATGGACACGTAGCAGTCATAACACATGGTGGTGAGAAATGCAAATTCTGCTGATATAAAAAAGGCAAAGAAAAAGACCTGAGCAGCACATCCTGTGTAGGAGATGGCCCTGGTGTCCCAGAGGGAATTGTGCATGGCTTTGGGGACAGTGGTGAGGATGGAGCCCAGGTCGGTGAGGGCCAGGTTGAGCAGGAAGAAGAACATGGGCGTGTGCAGGAGGTGGCCGCAGGCTACGGCGCTGATGATGAGGCCGTTGGCCAGGAGGCAGCCAGGGAGATGCCCAGGAAGAGGCAGAAGTGCAGGAGCTGCAGCTGCCGCGTGTGTGCCAATGGCAGCAGGAGGAAGTGGCTGATGGAGCTGCTGTTGGACATTTGCTATGTCTGGCTGTTTCAACCTGTAGGAGGAAGGAGAGTGAAATTTGAGGGGAGATTTCTCATAGAATAGTCAAAACCCTTTCTGACAGACTATTCCCTGCAAATAAATACCACCCTTTGTCTACATCTAGCAGAACTTCCTTCATCTTGGTTGCTGGAGATTGCTGCTGGCCAATATTCAGTGAAGAGGCAGACCTGGTCCTGCAGGACACTGGGACTGAGCCCTGACCCCCAGTCAGTGCAGGGGATCAGTGAGGGCAGGGGCCTGTCCTGGTGTTTGAACTTGGACAAAGAATCTGCCTCTAAGGCACAGGAGCTGCCAGGGTGAAGGGATGGGATTGCAGGAGGCAGAACAAGAGATTCTGCTGCACCTGGGGAGAACGGAGTCCAGTGAGGCAGGAGGATTATCTGAGCCTTCGTGCAGACTGAGGGGAGCTGCTCTCGCCCTCTCTCCTGTTCTCAGCTGCCATGGACTTGCACCTTTCTGAGCTGCACTCCCGTGTTACCCTGGAAAGCCAGGAGACACTGCTGAGAGCAGAGGGATCCCTGGCACACAAAGTGGCTCCTGCCTTTCCCAAAGTCAGGGAGAGTGGGCTCATTCCCAGCCTGCCCTGCCCAGAGCTCCCCAGGGCAGAGGGAGCTGGGACACCCCATTGCTGTGCTCAGCCTGCACAGGAGGAGCCCAAGGGCTGGGCCTGAGCCTGCAACTGGAACTGCCATTCCCAGAGAGCCCGTCAGCAATGCCAGGAGCAGCTGGGCAAGGCAAGGAGAGAGAGAGCTGGGCCCTGAGGAAAAGCCTTTCCCTGCCCAGCCCTGCACAGCCCCTGGCAGGCAGCAGCAGTGCAGGACAGTGGCCCTCAGGCCTGGTCAGCAGGGAATGGGCACATGGCAGGAGAGATGCCCTTCATCTCTGGGGCTGCTCTGCCGGCCCAGGAGGGGACTGAGGGCCCCGAGCCCCCGGGCTGAGGGCTGTGCTGGCTGCGAGGGGACACAAGAGCTGTGCTGCTCAGGGCAGTGTGTGCCCTGCAGGGCAGGGCCGGCAGGTGCCACATCTCCCCTGCAGCAGGGCTTCCCTCAGCACTGCCTCCCTCCCTCCCTGCCCACGCCTCTGCTGCTGGAGCTGTCCCAGCCCGAGCTGTTCCTGTGGCCCCGGGCTCCTTCCCTGCCAGTGCTGCCAGAGCCCAGCCCAGCCCCTGGGCCAGCTCTGCCCTGCAGCTGCTCGGGGCTGCAGGGATTAAAGAACAGCTCCCCCAGGCCTGGGCACCATGGAAAGGGGATGCTGCATGGATCTGGAGGCTGGGGAGCTGGAGGCACTTGCTGAGGGTCCCAGGGAAATTGTGTCATGTTTTAAGAGCCTCAGTCCCTGTTCTGCCCTGCACAGATGAGTTTCCATTGCCAGCAAGCTGAGCCAGGGAAAAGTGAGAGCAGAGATTCAGGAAAGAAGAGACTCAAGTGAGAAACTCCTACCCTGAATGAGCTCATGAAAATCCCCTCAGAAATGACCTGGGCATGAGCTGGAGCTCTGAGCAGCCCTGGCCCACACAGCACCCTCTCCACAGCAGCAGGACCTGCCCTGGCAGAAGTCACTCCTGGCACCCACAGCTCCCCTCCACCATCCATGGGAGCTCCCAGGCAGGCTGAGAGCTGCCCCTGGCAGGTGGCAGATGCCCTGGCCTGGCCAAGAGCCCTCAGGGCTGCAGGAGCTGCTCTGCACGACAGCCCTGGGCACCCCTGGCTGCAGCCCCAGCTTCAGCCCCTGCAGCCGTCCCTGGCAGCAGGAGCCGTCCTGCCCTGTCCCTCTGACGGCCCAGGGCAGCCCCGCTCTGGAGCACATCCTCCCCCAAAGCAGAAAGGGCAGCAGAGCCATCCTTACAGTCATGTCAGTCCTGTCCTGGGTCAGCTTGAGGAGATCCCTGCAGCCAGAGACTGACTGTGTCAGGAGTGGTGAAGATTTCTCCATGAAGAAGTTCAGAATTTTCAAAAGGTGTGAAGATTTCTCCGTGAATAATCTCAGAATTGTCCTTCCAGCTCCTTTAAGCTTCTTTCTTCACTGCTCTCATGCATCTGCAGGCAGTGTCCTCTGCCCTGCTGGGCTGGGAGAGGAGCCTCCTCAGGAGAAATGTCTTTTTGAAGCTCCTCTTGCTTGCCAGGAGCTGCCTCTGTGCCAGAAGCCCAGCCCAGCACAGCAGCACAGACACAGCACAAGGATTTTAATGAGTCTCTTGGGGCTTTGTTGTTTACAGTTATGTCAGACCTGGAGAGTGTTTAAAAAATTTTCAATAACTCAGAGTTTGAAACTCCAAAGTTTCTTGATACTTTAATGGGTCCCACTGAGGGACATGACTCTGAAAGTGTCCCCAAGTTCCAGTTGGAGCAGAACACTGCAGGCAGTGATGACAGGTGGGGACAAACAAGGCAAAGGTGTCTCTGATGCTGAGCAAACCTGCATGTGCTTCAGGAATGCTAAGGGCCAAGGCCTGAGCCCCAGCCCCTGCCAAGGCAGATCCTGTCCCTCCCTCAGTGCTCAGGGCTCTTCCCAGGACACTGGGATGTGGGGATGTGCAATGCCAAGGGCAGCACCATGGGGCGGCCCCTGCCAGGCTGCTGAGCAGGGACAAGGAGGCAATGAGGCCCCAGGCCTGCCAGGGTCCCTTGTCTCCTGCTCATGGCTCAGGCCCAGGGCCAGCAGCCATGGCCCAAGTGCTGCAGGAGTTGGCTGTGTCAGGGCCTTTCAGCTGCTGCCCATGCCTGTGCCCTCTCCAGCCCAGGCTGTCCTACGGTGTCCATGCCCTGCGCCTCTGTCCCTGCAGGCTGTCGTCATCCCCCGGCTGCCCCACCTCGCTGGCCCCTTCCTTTGCTGACAGCTCTGCGTCCTGCCTGCCTCTGTCTTGGCACCACACAAAGCCTTGGGCTTGATACCAAAAGGTTCATTCCATTTCTCCCCTGCCCGTGGACTTCTAGCACAGGAACAATGCATACAGGGCCTGCTTTCTCAGCAAGGATGGTTGAAAGACAAGAAGACATCTGGCTCAAGAGTGCAGTGATGGAAAAAACAAGGAGTGCATCTGGGAATTAGGCATGGGTTTTATGGAAATGTCTACACAGAAATATGCATTTAGTGACTGTATATAAGCAACACACTGGTAGAATTACATGTCCATGTAAGGTTAGGAGTTATACCTCACTAGACCTCATGAATAAATTATACCCTCTTATATAGCTAATTAGTGTTAAAGAATCTTATTCTGGTATTTCTGAGAGTTGATGATGGCACCGAACCAAGGACTCTACTAGGACACTGTGGAAACTCATGGAACAAAGGGTCCGTTTTGACACAGTGGTACCCCATGGAACCCAAATCCATTTTGGCACATTGGGGCCACATTGAAGCAATGGTCCATTGTGATGCTGTGGCTCCAAGCAGACCCGTATGACACGGAGAAACCTCTTGGAACCAAGGAGCCATTTCTGACACAGCAAGGCCTTGTGGAACCATGGGTCTGTTGTGCCACCACAGAACCTCAGAGAACCAAGGTGATCATGGTATAGAACGGAACCTCCTGGAAGCAAGGGTGCGTTGTTAAACTGTGTGGCCTCATGGAGCCAAGGGGCCACTGTGACTGAGGAACCTCATGAAACCAAGATTCCATTGATACCCTCTGGGGCCCTGTGGAGCCAAGAGGACCACAGTGACATTGCAGGGCCTCATGGAGTGGAGACTCCTCTGACACTTTGGGACCCACTGGAACCAAGGGGCCATTATAGCATGGCAGGGCCTCATGGAATCAAGGGGGCTACAGTGAACACTGTGGGTGTCCATGGGATGAAGGGTCCATTCTGACACCGTGGAACCAAGATACCATTGTGACACCATGGGGCATCGTGGAAGCAAGGAACCATTGTGACACTATGGAGTCTGGCAGACGAAGGGGCAGTTGTCACACTGTGTGGAACCACTGAACCAAGGAGTCCATTGTGACACTACAGGGCCCCATGGGACTAAGGATTCATGGAACAGTGCAGGAACCCATGGAACCAAATGTCTATTGTGACATTGCGGGGCCTCATGGAATCCTGGAGGCCATTACGTCACTTTGAGGCTTGTCACTTGTTGAATCAAGGGGCACTGCAGGGCTTCATGGAACCAAGGAGACGCTTCTGACATTGTGAGTCTCCAGGGAACCAAGGGTCCATTGTGATACTGTGGTACCAAGGAGACCCCTGTGACACGCCAAGGCCTCATGGAAGCAAGGGATCATTGTGACACTGCAGGGCCCCATGGAAACAGGGGGCCACTGTGATACTGTGGGGCCTCATGAATCCAAGGGAACAGGTGACAGGTCTGGTTGGCTTGGCCTGACTGCTCCAACTGACTTTGGCATGTTGATGGTCTCTTCTCATGTTCCCCTGAGACACTGGGGCTCTGGGCTTTCCTTCAAATGGAAAAGAACTGCCCTTCTCATTCAAGCATCCATGGCTAAAATGGGATTCCCCTCCAAATTTCACACAATCTAGAAACTGCTCCCTGACAAAAGCTGCCATTACCAACAAGTCTGGCTGACCTTGTCTTCCTGAGAATTGGCTCTCACCTGCCTTCAAACACTGAGGCTGTGTGCTTTCTTCCTATGGAAAAGACCTGTTCCTGCTGTACAGGCACCCGTGGCAAAAATCGGTACTTCTCCAAAATTCCTGTGTGCAAGGGTTTCTCCCAGACAAAGCTGACAGCACAGAAAGCTCTGACTATCCTTGGCTTCTGGTGGTTACCTCTAAACTGCCCTGAAACACTGAGGCTCTGATCTTTCCTTTCCTCTTCTCCAGGTGCCCATGACAGACATTGAGATTCAACCTCCTAAAGTCCCATATCCAAAGATCTTCCCTACAGGAAAGCTGCCATTACAGACAGGTCTGGCTGGCCTTGGCCTCCTGAGGGCTGGCTCTCACCTGCCTTTCAAACACTGGGAGTCCATGCTTTCCTTCCCATGGAAAAGAAGTGGCCTTCTCCTCAGGCACAAAAAGCTGGAATTGGGATTCCACATTCAAAAATCTGTACATCCAATGGTTGCTCACAGAAAATCCTCCAAGGGCAGACAGGTCTGACTGGCCTTGGCCTCTGGTGGCTGCTGTTCATCAGTCCCTGAAGCACTGGGGCTCCGTGCTTCCCTTCCTTCGGAGACCGTGGTGACACAGTGGGGCCTCATGGACCAAGGGGATCAGTGTGGCACTGTTGGGCTGCATGGTCCCAAGGGGCAGTGTGAGCAGCAGGGCTTTGTGGAACCACGAGGCCATTGTTGCATTACAGGGCCTGGTGGAACCAAAGGGCCATTGTGATCCTGAAGGGCACCGTGGATCCATGGAGACCATTGTGGCATTGCAAAGCTCCATGGAATCATGGAGACCATGGTGACACTGCAGGGCCCCGCAGAACCAAAGGGCCATTGTGAACCTGCAGGGCCTCATGGAAACAAGGGGCCATTGTGACACCTCAGAAGCAAAGGAGAACATTGTGACACTACAGGGCCTCATGGAACTAAGGGGAGATGGAACAGATCCAGCTGGTTTGGCCTCCCAGGGTGCACCTGACAGGTCCAGCTGATCTTGGAATGCTGAGGGCTGCCTCTCATCACCTGGAGCAATGGTGTCTTGTGCTTTCCTTCCTACAGAAGTGAACCGTGCATCTTTCCCGGTGCCCATGGCCAAAATTGATATTCCCCCTGAAAAATCCCCTATATCCAAGGGATTTCTGACACAAGCAGGCAGGAGAGAGAGCTCTGGCTGGCCTTGGCCTCTGGTGGTCACCTCTCATCTCAGGGAAGCCCTGAGAAAAGGATTTGAATTGGTTTGGATACTGCAACATCAATGAGTCTCTCATTCTCTGAAAAACTCATGCTGTTCTGATCGTATGTGACTTTTCTTTCTCATTCTGTATTATACATGAAATACTGTTTTAGGCTAAAAAAAAAAAATAATTCTTATCATTCTGACAGTGTTCTCTGACACAAAGCATGTCCTCTACACACGGATTCAGGTCACCTGTATAAGCAAACACAATAAGGAATCCAGCAGGAATGATTTATCCCTGCTCCCATCTGTCCCATCTCCTCAGGAGCTGGAGGTGCAGCCCCAGCCCTTGGGAGGGCTCCAGGGGTCACAAGCTCAGCTCCCACACAGAGAACTTGCAGACCCTGGGGTGCCCCTTTTCAGACTCGGTGCCCAGAGCCTTTCTGTAACCTTCCCCCTGGAGCTGCTGCTTCCCTGCAGCCCCGGCCATGGACAGCAGCAGACCCTGGTGTGTCCCAGCAGCAGTGCCAGCTCAGGGCCCTGTGGGGAGCAGGGGCTGGGGCAGCAGGACAAACCAGCCCGGCCGGCCAGGACCTGCTCAGCTGGGGAAAGGGATGTCCAGGGAGAAGAGCAAGAGAGTGTTTCTGTGCCTGCAGGGAGGAGTGCAGAGGGAGCTGCTGCTGCAGGCACCAGCTCTGGCCAGGCCCCTCTCTCCCCTGCCCAGGGCTGCTGTGCTGGCCTGGGGACAGGGGCTGGCACTGAGTGGGCAGAGGCAGCCTGTGCTGGGCATCTCCTGGGGCCAGGAGCAGGAGTCCTGCACTGTCACTGAGCTCCACTTCCCCTGCCATGGGGAGCTCCAGCCCTGGGGCTGATGTGGAGGCTGACCTCCCTCTCTGCCCCTCAGCCGCTGCTGAGCCCTTCCAGGGGGCCAGGGCTGTGGGGTGAGTGTGGAGCATAGACTATGGACTTCACAATTAGAAAATTCTATAGCAGGTATGTTTTATTTCCACATGGGACACACACGGGGGGATATTTCCTCCAAACTCTGTGTGCTCCAGTGACTTTCACTCACTTACTTATCTTTTGAAGTATTACATATGCATTAAATGTCACAATAAACCTATACATATTCATTACCTAGCTCCACCTAGCCTCTCTTCATATTCAATTAGCCAGAACATCTTTCTGCAGCTGCAGAGTCCCCTCTGGTGGTCGTGGGCCAGGGTCTTCTGATGAAGTAAATTGTCTTCCTCCCAATGTCCCCTTCTTGACCCCTCCTTCTGGGCAGGCACAGGAAGGATTTGGCTAGTTCCCAGATCAGTTTGCCCTGGACAAACCACAAGTCTGGTTCTTGCTGGCTCCCAAGCCACCAAGTTCTGCTTTATTGATTTTTGGCAAATATCTAGGTCCAGCTTTTTTGAAGTTTGAACATTATACATCTTACCTATATGACTTCTACCTAGTAACTACCTAGCAACCAAGCTTAATAGCTAATCTTCTGTGTTCTCAGTACAAGCTGTTTTTTTACTTCTACAAAATCACCAAAAGCTGTGGCTAAAATCCTGTATTTTCATATCCATAAATATCCCCCATATCAAATTCCCTCATTTTCTTTCTAAATATTGCAAATTCTTTTGCTTCTTACAATACTTATCATATATTCTATGACCATCCCTAACTGATTAATTAAACCATACAATAAACCTAATGGCAATCCTTCTTAATAATTCCAAGTTCCAAAAAGGCACAACCAAAACCAAACCAAAAGTTTAGCTCACTAAAATTAATAAAACTACTATAAAATGACATAGTTTATGTAAGAGCCTTGTTGCAGTAGACCATCCAAAAAGCACATTCCACCAGTGATGAGATGTGTCTTTCTGTATTCTCCTAAAGACTTATTTTATAGTTTTTGCATAATGGTGTGTTGTAATCAGGGTTCTTCAGCTAAGGCCAAATTCATCCCTATGGCACAGACAATATGTCTTATTCCCCTCACATATAAACCCCGGTTGTTTTCTTGTGGTGCATCACTTACATTAATAAAACAAAGGTAGTCACTACACTTGTTACAGGGTCATAAGTGAAATTAACCAAAACCCACCAAAATTGAAGTTCCCTCTCTAGGTCAAATGATTTTTCAAATTTCAGCAGGAAAGGTGCCTTCTCTTCTTTCTCTAATAATTGAGGGAGACACTTCCTGCATCTACAACTGCGCTTGAATGGAACTGAGAGCTAAAAAAACGTTTCCAAGTGGCTGTTCCCAAAGCATTTGCTAACAGTTTATGGTCTTGCTCTTCGATGTCCTCTCATTCTGGTAATATTTTAAACAGTTTCCAGTGGGTAGTGCCTAAAGGTTACTGTAACTTAACTATGTCATTACCAGTTGCAGCCAATCTATTCATTAATACTTTTGAATCCAGTGTGTTCAAACCCCCCAGTCCTGTTCCCAGCATTCCTGTGAAATCTCTTTTCTGCTTGAATGTGTAAGGTGCACGCTTCTGTAGTGGAAGCGCTTACCTGCCTTGCCATCTGTGCTCACTTCAGGGCCCATTCTGAACTGAGCAATAGCCTTGGCATCCCTGTCATTTTTAATAGCACCTGGTGCTATCTTGGTGACTAAAGGTTTGGACAAGTGCATTTGGAGGTGTGGTGGTGCTTTCTAATGTTTGTGTTGGAGTTGTCCTGCTTCTGAGGACAACTGTCCTACCAATCTGAGGGTTTGACATTGGCTGTAACTATGATCATAAAAGCCAGTGTTCTTGACCAGAATGTACTCATTTTGCTCAGGTAATTTTTAGTTTCAGTTCATTATCACCCAGTGTTGCTTTTCAAGGAGTCTCTGGAGCCTTCTTTGTTCGAGTGTGATGGATCCAAGTACTCTGTTCCTTGATCTTAATCATGGTGAATGTGGTGAGAAGCACCTGGAATGGTCTCTCCCATTGTGGTTTCAGGGTCTTCTCTGCATGAGAATTAACATACACATAATCTCCAGGCTCTATGTCATGCACTGGCCCATCCAACCCTCTGCTTTGAGTTCTACACACATGTTTTTCAGTGTTTCTGAGCTGCTCACTCAAGGCCACCATGTAGGTGGTCAGTGTTCCCTCCCCAGTCTGGGAGGATATTCCTTTCTGTACCCTATGTGGTCTTCCACAAAGCGTTTCAAAAGGACTGAACTTTTCCTTTTTTCTGGGTTTAGTCCAAATTCTCAGCAATGCCAGTGGGAAAGATTGAGGCCAGGATAAATAATACTTAGCTACACTATTTTCTAAATAAAATGTGGTCCTCTCTCTGAGGATACTGTTACCTCTCAGGCTTTAGCTGTCCTTGTGGGGAAAGCCTCTGGCCACCCTGAAGAGGTATCAGTTATTACCAAAAAATATCGATACCACCCTTTTCTTGGAAGTTCTGAAAAGTCAATTTTTCACTGCTTCCTGGGCCCATGACCTTTTCCAATTTGCACAAGTTTTGGATTGGGGGTATTATTTGGTTTAGTCTGGAGGCAAAAATCACATTGTCGAGTCACTTGGGCAATGATAATCTTTTCAGTTAAATAGTTTTGCAGGGCATCAATTCCCCAATGTGTTTTCTTATGTTCCTCCCTTGCTGGTGACCACAGTAATGAGAGGGGATAGCTAGCTTCCCTTCTGCTGTTACAGCCCATCCCTCCTGGTTATATGTTCTCTCCTGGCTGTTAATTAGTTTTTCTCTCTTCTTTATTATATGTTGGCTTACCTTTGGGGAAATCCAACCGTCTGGAATCAAGGCTCCTTCTACTGTTATCTCACCTCTTGCTGCTTCTTTTGCCTTGTCTGCTAGCTCATTTCCTTTCTCCAGTTCTGAGCTCACCTTCTGGTGTGCCTTCATGTGCATGATTGCCACCTTCTCAGGCATCTGGACTGCTTCCAATAGTCACATTATCTCTTGTGCACGTGTGATGTTCTTCCCCTGCAAATTCAACAGTTCCTTTTCATTTTCCTCGGCTCCATGGGCATGTACAAGCCCAAATGGATATCTTGAGTCTATATGGATGTTTATTCTCTTTTTCTTTGCTAATTCCAAGCATGGGTTAAAACAATTATCTTGGCCTTTTGTGCAGAGCTACCTGCTGCTAAGGGTCCAAATTCAAGAGCCTTTCTGCAGGTGGTAACAGCATACCCAGCATGTCGCTTTCCACTGACAACGTAAATAACTGCTCCCATCAGTGACCCAGGTTTCTGCATCATCCAAAGGGGTGTCCTTCAAATCTGGGCAGCTAGAGCAAGTGGCTTTGATAGTCTGCAGGCAGTCATGATGTACCGGCTCCCCTTGATTTCCGCTGAGAAAAGAGGTCGGGTTGACAATGTTAGTTACGACTATTCTGCATTATCTTGCTCTATCATGATAGCTTGGTATTTCAGGAACTGCTGAGGGGAAATGTTGGCGTCCTATAAACTTAGAGTTTGGGGGTTTAGAGCATAGTACTGGATGTGAGTCAAGATGGAGGATTTTGGGTGTTGCCTTTGTTCTTCTTCACCTTCTTCTTCCTTCTTGTTCACGAATCTGGGTGGTTTTCTGTAATTCGGTGAAAGAAATCTGCATTGTGGGTTTTGGGTGATTATAACTGGATTAGGAGCATAAATAATATAGACATCACCTGTTTATTGGATAATTGGGACTTAAATAGCCTTGAATAGACACCATTTAACTCACTTTCTCCACTTGTTAGAGAGAGCTCACATCTCATGTGTTTGTAATAGAAAGGATAATAAATTTCAGAGTGAGACTTCAAAAAGAATGCCTTCTGAGTTTTATTCGCCCTGACCTTGGAGCAGGAAAGAGCCAGGCAACCCCACAGGGAAAGCCACTTGCCACCCTTTACTTCCAACACTGCAGACACTGTGTGAGATACTAGCACAGTCATTTTCTGGCCCAAGGTGAACTTGTGCTTCTTGGATGTTCAGCACCACAGCTGCCACAGCCTAAGGCAACCTGGCTGTCCTCTGGCCGCTGCATCCAGCTGCTTAGAAAAGTAAGCAACTGCCCTTTGATATGGGCCCAAGCCCTGTGCCAGTATTCCCAGGGCAATCCCCTGTTTCTCATGGGAAAAGAGAAAGAATGGTTCATTCACGTCTGGAAGTTCCAGAGCTGGAGCTGACATGAGAGCTTCCTTTAGCTGTTCAAAGGCCTGCATGGCTTCCTTTGTCCACTGGAGGTCTTTGTTTCAGTTTGCAGTGAGCGCATACAGAGGTTTCACAAACAGTCTGTAATTGTAGATCCATAATTTGCATCACCCCATCATTCCCAAAAAGGTTCTCAGTTCCTTTATTGTCTGGGGTTTCAGGGTTTGGCATATTAGCTCTGTGTGCTCTTTTCCAAAGTCTGTTGTCCAGCACTGACCTCATAACCCGGGTAAATCACCTTCTTCTGCTTTACCACTTGAGCCTTTTTCTTTCATACTCTGTACCCCTAAAGCCCCGGGAAATTTAAAAGGCTTACTGTCCAGGCCACACACCCCTCTTCTGTCGGAGTAGTTATTAGGATGTCATCTACATACTGCAACAATTTCCCTTCTCCTGGTGCTGCTTCCCAGGATTCTAAGTCTTTTGCAAGTTGTTCTCTGAACAAGGTGGGTGAATTTTTGAACCTCTGCAGAAGCACTGTCCACATGAGCTGAGTTTTCCCATTCAAATGCAAAAATTTTCTGTCTGGCTTCATGGAGAGGGAAGCAAAAGAAGGCATCCTTTAAATCTAGAATGGTAAACCAAGTTAACTCTGGTGTTAAACACATTAACAAGGTGTATGGCTTTGCCACTACGGGGTAAAGATCCTCAGTTATCTTGTTGACAGCTCGTAAATCCTGTACGACTCGATATGACCCATCAGGTTTTTGGAGAGGTAGCAGCTTTGACATCGGACTGACATGCCTTTAGCAACCCCAGCTGTAAGGAGTTTTCAATTATCAGGTTAATTCTTTCCCTATTCTCTTTTCCCAGGGTATACTCTTTGATTCTAACTAGTTGTTTCCCATCCTTAGGTTTGAATTGTATTGGGGGTGCATTTTTTCCTCTCCCTGGTGTATTGGAAGCTGTAAGAGTCTGTCTGAAGTTTCCCTCATTTGCCTCACGATCGTCATAAGGACCCCGAGGACCCCACTGCAGTTCTGGCCTGCTCGAGGTGGATGCTTGCCAATCGTCTGTAGGCGCATTTTCCTGTGTCACCACGCCACAGTACACGGGCTTTGAGCAGTGTAATGGTAGTCTGTACCCGAAGATTACACCTGCTTCACGGTCCCTGCTTCACGACAATAGCCGATGAATTTCCCCACCTCTTGGCCAAGGGAACTTTCTGGGGTAACTTTGGTGGTCCCTCACAGAAAATCCTTCATCTGCTCTGCAACCACCAAGACAGACAGAGATCAAAACCCCCTTGCAAGGACTGAGATTGAGACCCCTATATGAAGCCCCTCTCAAGGACTGAGACATCAGACCCCGACAACCCCAATACTGGGGGTGGGGGCTGACTCAACCAAAGCGAGATGTTTGCCTGGAGGCGTGATCGTTGGACCAAGAAGACAATGGCCCTCGCTTACTGCTAAGAACATGAACTACCTGTTCCCCCTCCGGAGCTTCAACACTTTTACCTGTTCCCCCTGTGACTGAGGACTATAATAAAAACCCCTGAGTTAACCAGAGATTTGGAGAGCGCCTCTCCCCGACATGACAGGCGGACCCATCGACCGGACACGAGGACTCCGTCTCCACGTTTGGTAGCTATATCCCCCTTTCCTCTCTCTCTCTCTCTCTCTCTCTCTCCACTCTTAATCCTTCTATCGCATTTTGCTATGGTCAATCAATAAAAGGTGCATTTGTTTTAATGCTGAAATCCCCTCTGTGTTGTGTTTTGCACTCTGAGATCAGAAAACGAACCATCACGACCCCCGCTCGTCCGAGCGGATCGTGACACCAGGGTCCCAAGTTTGTCCCAGTATCCCCCAGTTTTCACTCACAGTACCCCCAGTATGTCTCAGTATGTCCCAGTATCACTCCCAGTATGTCCCAGTGTCTCCCACAGCATTCCTAATGTCTCCCAGTATGTCCCATTCCTCCCCAGTGTTTCCAAGGAACTTTGAACTACTCACAGTTGCTGTGGCACCCAAACCCAGCAGTGGGGTCAGTGCAGTGTCCATGGCCACAGCCCCTTGCAGACCTCCTGAGGAGTGACCCTGGATCAATATCAATCACAGAATGCTGCAATCACCTCTCCTCTAGAGATAATAAAACATACCCTTTATAACAGGAATGTGTATTTCTTAGAAACTCTTTCAAATCTTTCTCCATAACTGTTGTAGAAAACATTCCTAATGAGCTGCACCAGACCAGAGGGAAATCAAGGCACAGCCATGGTTTGTCAGGACTTGCTTGATCCCAAGGAGCCCCGTGGTGCATTTGGTGCTGAGCCCTCAGGGCCTGAGAGGAGATTGCACAAACCTTTCCAGCAGTCCAAGTCACAGGGAAAACCCAAAGTGTCTCACAGCATTCATGGGTCCCACTGAGGTCCATCCCCAACACAGGCTCCTCATGGACTCCTTGGAGGAGAGAATTGGAGGCCATGATTGCCTAAAAACCTCTCAGAGACTCAGTGTGGAAAGGAAAACCCAAAGTACCTTAAAAACCCTTGAGTATCTCAGAGCATGAATGAGCCCCACTGAGTGTCAATACAATGCCTCTCTAGGGACTCATTAAATATTGGATAATTGGAGGCCATGACTGCACAAACCTCTCAGGGATTCAGTGTCAAAAAGTAGTACTTGAATGACTCTTGAGTACTTTGAGGCATTAATGAGCCCCACTGAGTGTTGTTACTGACAAAACATCTCCAGGGACTAATTACAGCAGATAATTGGAGGCCATGATTGCACAAACCCCTCAGAGACTCCCAGGCCAAAGCAAAACCCAAAGTCCTTTGGAAAACCTGCAGTTCCCTGGGAGCATTCAGGAGCCCCCAGGGCCATTCCTGCCCAAGGCTCCCCAGGGACTGGTCCCAGCAGATCCCTGAGGCCACTGGGATGTGGGGGGATGCTGAGGGCAGCACAAGGGGCTGACAGTGCCCAGCCTTGCTGGGCTGTGCCAGGAGGCCCCAGGGCCTCAGGACAAGGTGTCTCCTCACAGCCCTTGGTGGCACAGACCCTGCTGTGCCCCAGGGCACCAAGACTTGGCTTCTCCTGGCCACTGCCAGCGCTGCCAGGGCCCTTGGCCATGTCCAGCACAGCTTGTCCTGCGCTGTCCCACAGCTGCTGCTGTGTCCCAGCAGGCTGCACACTCCCATCTCGCTGCCCCCTGGCTCTGCCCTGCATTTCCCTTTCTCTTCTCCCTCATATCCTGGGATGGAACGTGGGAGAATGGGTCAAAGCTGTACCAGGGATGGTTTAGACTGCACAGGAGAAAGTGTTTCTTTCCTGAGAGGGTGCTCAAACACTGCACAGGCTCCCTGGAGAGGTGGTTGATGCCCCAAGGCTGTCAGTGTTGAAGAGACATTTGGACAGTGCCCTTAACGACTGCTTTCACTTTTGGTCAGCCCTGGAGGGCTCAGGCACTTGGACCAGACCATCATCCTGCCTGAACTGCAGATCATTCCCAACGGGACTATCCTGGTCTGGTCTATCCCATTCCATAGTCATACCTGTACATGGATCCCTGCAGCAGCTGTGCTCAGACACTCACCTGCTCAGCAGCTTTCCCTGGATTCCAGTCTCACCAGCTGAGGCATTTGGACATCTGATGCCCAAGGCCACAGCCCCATTCCAGGTGCTGGTGCTTTTGTACTGCCAACAACATTCTCCTTGGTTCTGCAGTGTCACAAGGGACCCTTTGATCCATGAGGTTCTGTAGTGTCACCGTGGTCTCTTTGGTTCCACAAGGCCTCGCTGTGCCACAGTGGCCCCTTGGTTCCATGAGGTTCTGTGCTGTCAACAGGAATCTCCTTGGTTCTGTAGTGTCATAATGGACCCTTGGTTCCATGAAGTGCCTGGCCTCTCACAGCCTCTCAGAGACCCTTGTCCCCCTCATGGCCCCTCAGTGCCCCTCACAGTCCCTTCACAGCCATGAGTAAAGAAAGGCTGAAATGGAGCCTTTCCCCAGCGTTCCCCTCGGGGTTCATTGCGGCTGAAGCTGTGTGCTGGCGCTGGCCCCAGCGCGAACATCCCTGCAGCCGCCCAGGCCTTTGCTGTCCCCCCGTGTCCATTCCCTGTGCCCGAGTCCCGCCCGGCTCTGGCAGCAGCAGGAGCCGCAGCGCAGCGGGCGCCGGCCCGGCCCAGCCGGGGCTCCCGGGCAGGAGCAGCAGCAGCGCCGGCCCCTTCCCACCTGCTCCTGCCTCGGCTTCCCAGGGGATTTTCCAGCTGAATTCTGGAGTAGAGCGACAATCACCCACAAACAGCCCTGATTCCTCAGGGCCCGGCTGTGCTGCCCTGAGCCAGCCTCCAGAGAAAGAAAGGATCGGGTTCCAGCGCTGTTTTCAGCACTGTTTTACGCACCCTGAGGTGACAGCAGGAGGCTGCTGCTGCTTTTGCCTTGGGAATTGTAGATCATGGCTGCTCTTGCCCCTCTTTTGGTTGCAATTGAATTTTATCTTTAAAACTGCAATTGCCTCTTTTGGTTGGTGCTACTGACAGTGTTTTCATGATGGGGAACTCAGACACTTTTTTTCAGGCATCTTGATTAACAGATCTCAAAATACTCACCAGTCCCTGAGCACTAAGTCAAGGAGAATTAAATCCACACAGGCCACATTTGCAGCACTCAAACACAGCCCTGTTGCTGGTGCTGCTGAAATAGAATTGAGAGAGGCCGTCCCAGAAATTGCCTCTGGAGTGTCAAAAAAAATGAAAAAATCCATCAGAAGAAAGAAAAACCATAACTTCTCAACTCAATTCATTGTGCAAGGAATGGCAAGATTTGTCTTTACAAATAAGTTCTGGGTCTGCTGGTAGATAAAACTAGCACTGAGAGATAAGAGAAACAATGGGAAGGATTCTACTGATTGATGAATGGAAAAGAAAAATTTGCCTTTACAGACAAACGGTAGGTGTGTTTTTAAATGAAATTGAATACTGAAAGATGAAAGTATCAATGGGGAAAACCCATAAATCCCATAAGAATTAAAAACTAAGGGGGTTATACATTCAAAGGGGAATCTGACATCTTAGGAATTTTGGGAAGTCTGTACCTCTCAAGTACCTCAGCCAATGGAGAAAGAGAGAAGGAATTGTGGCAGGGAAATTAGGATAAAAAGGAGGCTGTGTCCTCTGAAAATTTGAGAGACCCCAGGGGAAATGCCCCCTGGCCTCTCACTTTATTCAAATAAAGTAAAAGGATTCATCTGTCTCCTTTTTGGACATAAACCTCTGGTGTTCGTGCATTAAGTTTCCTAACAATCGTTTCTTCTGAGCAGCAGCACAAAGTGGAGATGCCCAGAGGTATTTCCAGCTGCTGCTGATCCCAGTTGAGCCCAGCCTGCTGCCCAGTCCCAGCAGAACCTGAGCCCAGCCCGGGGAGCTCCCGCAGTGTCGGGAGCTCAGCGCACGCGGGGCCAGGCCCAGAGCCCCGGGCACGGCCGCCGATTGCGGGGCAGCGGCACAGGCGGAATGTCCTGCGGCCCAAACCTCCTGCTCCTGACACACAGCGCCCATCCTTCTCCCCCTCCTCCTCCTCCTCCTCTCCCAGCACAGCACAAATTCCAGCTCGGAGGAGGCTTCCCAAGACAGGGCTCAGGCTCCTGTTTCAGCCTGAGTGTCCCTGCAGAGGAACAGGGCATCTTTCAGGCAGTTCCACAAGCTCAGGTTCTCATTTCATGGGAAATCTGAGATGCAAATGGCCTTGTTAGGAAGGACAAAAGCAGAGGGAATGGATTGGAAATGATTTGGACAAAATGACCCTTCTTACAGACCAAGTTCACCAAGTCATTCCCTGCATTTCTCCTTTTCAGATTCTTTCTGTCATCTGCTCTGAGAGCTTGTTCTGCTGCTTCCAATGAACTGATGTACTCTTGATTTATACTGCATGAGATATAGAAACATCAAAACTGAACACAGAAACAAATTCCCTCTTTCAGCCCATTTTCATGTTCTGGATCACTTTGAAGATGTCCATGGGGTGTTGGAATGATTATCACACAACTCTCCACTTCTGGCTGCAGGCTCTGGAGATTCTTTCTCTGCATTCAGCCAGGCTTGTACTCCCTACAATTGACAGAATCATGGAATTACTATGTTGGAAGAGATCTTCAAGATCATCGAGTCCAATCCTTGCCCTAACACCTCAACAAAACCATGGCACCGAGTGTAACATCCAAACTTTTTCAAACACCTGCAGGGATGGTGATGCCACCACCTCCCCAGGCAGATCATTCCATATTTATCACACCTTCTTTTTCCTATCCAACCTGTATTTCCCTTGACAGCTTCAGACTGTGTCCTCTCATTTTGTCAGTTGCTGCCTGGAGAAAGAGACCAACCCCACCTGACTACAACCACCCTTCAGGAAGTTGTAGAGAGTGAAAGGTCACCTCTGAGTCTCCTCTTCTCCAGGAAACCAACAAGAGCTCCCTCAGCTGTTCCTCACAGGACTTGTGTTCCAAGTCCTTCACCAGCCTTGTTGCCCTCCTCTGGATGCACTCAAGCGTCTCAACGTCCTTCCTAAACTGAGGGGCCAGAACTGGACACAGCACTCCAGGTGTGGCCTCACCAGTGCGAGTACAGGGGAAGAATGACCTCCCTGCTCCTGCTGGCCACACCATTCCTGATCCAGGCCAGGTGCCATTGGCCTTCTTGGCCACCTGGGCACACTGCTGGCTCATGTCCAGCCTGCTGTCCATCAGTGGAACAGGTCCCTTTCTGCCTGTCACTGTCCACACCGTCCCCAGACTACAACATTGCAGGGGGTTATTGTGCCCAAAATGCAGGACTCAGCACTTGACTTATTAAATTCATCTTATTGGACTCTGCCCACCATCCAACTGTTCCAGGTCTCAGTGCAGAGCCCTCCTACCTTCCAACAGATCTACACATGCTCCCAGCTTGGTGTCATCTGCAAATTTGCTAAGGAAAACTCATTACCTCATCCATGTCATCAATAAAAATCCTGAACAGAGCTGGCCCCAGCACAGACCCCTGAGGAACACCACTGGTGACTGGCTGCCAGCTGCATGCAGCACCGTTCCCCACCACTCTCTGGGCCCGGCCATGCAGCCAGTTCTTAACCCAGCAAAGAGTGCTCCTGTCCAAGCCGTGGGCTGCCAGCTTTTCCAGGAGTGTGCTGTGGGACAGTGTCAAAGGCCTTGCTGAAGTCCAAATACACAACATCCACAGCATTCCCACATCCACCAGGTGGGTCACCTGGTCATAAAAGGAGAGCAGGCTGGTCAAACACGACCTACCCCTCCTAAACCCATGCTGGCTGGGTCTGATACCCTGGCCATCCTGTAGGTGCTGTGTGATGACACTCAATATAAACTGCTCCATGACCTTACCGGGTACTGAGGTCAGGCTAACTGGCCTCTAATTACCAGGATCCTCCTTCCCACCCTTCTTGTGAATGGTGTCACATTGGCCAGCTTCCAGTCACCTGGAACCTCACCAGTGAGCCAGGGCTGTTGGTAAATGATGGAGAGCAGCTTTGCAGGCTCATCTGCCAGCTCCCTCATCACCTTGGGATGGATCCCATCTGGGCCCATAGATTTATGAACATCCAAGCATCTCAGCAGTTCTCTGACTGCCTCCTCCTGGATAACAGGGGGACCATTCTGCTCCCTGACACCATCTACCAGCCCAGGAGGGCAGTTGTTCTGGGGACAAGCTGTCTTCCCACTAAAGACTGAGGAAAAGAAGGCATCAAGCACTTCTGCCTTCTCCTCATCTGCAGTTACTGAGTTCCCTCCACATCCAGCAGAGAACAAAGGTTGGTCTTACCCTTCCTTTGCCTCTAATATATTTGTAAAAACATTTTTTATTATCCTTTACAAAAGTGTCAAATTAAGTTTGAACTGAGCTTTGGCCACCCTACTGTTTTTCCTACATGCCCTAGCAACTCTCTTAAATACCTCCTGAGAGACCTGACCCTCCTTCCAAAGATGGTACATCCTCTTTTTATTCCTAAGGTCTTTCAAAACCCTGTTGCCCATCCAGGATGGACGTTTGCCTCGTCAGCTCATCTTTCAGCACACAGTCTGTTCCTCTGCCCTCAAGATCTCTGCTTTGAAGCATGCCCACCCTTCCTGGACTTCATTGTTTTTAAGGGCTGTTCCCAAGGAACTCTCTGAATAAGTCTCCTAAAGGCCAAGTCTGCCCTCCTGAAGTTAGTGTAAAAGTCTTATTGATGTTCCTCCTGATTTCACCAAATATTAGAACTCTCTCATTTCTTGATCACTCTGTCCCAAGCATCCTCCAACCACCACATCTCCCACCTGTCCTTCTCTATTTGCAAACAACAGGTCTAACATAGTCCATCCCCTGGTGGGCTCACACCAGCTGTGACAACAGGTTGTTCTCCATACACTCCAAAACCTTCCTGGACTGCCTCTTTGCTGCTGTATGGAGATCCCAGCAGATGTCTGGCAGGTTAAGTCACCTACAAGAACAGGGGCTGGTGATCCTGAAACATTCTCCAGCTGCTTATAGAATAAGTTGTCCAGCTCTTCTTCTTCCTGCTTGGGTGGACGATAACAGACTCCCAGTAGGTACCACCGGTACCCTGTCCTGTTTTCTTAGGGGAGAACAGTAACAATGAAAACCTTACCAATGGCACAACTCCCCAGTCCACAAGGAAAAGAAAGAACAAGTTGTCAGGTTTATCAAATATTTGTCCTGCTTTGCTGCAAGACTCCTGCTGCATGCACAGTGTGGAAAGCCAAGGGAAGCTGCCGTTGTGGCACATCTTGTGCCAGAAGCTCCACCCTGTTCTGCAGGAAGTTTCTTGGAAAGAGCAAACGGGATTGTGGAGCAGATTCTGGGAAACTGAAAGAGCTTTTAAGAAATGAAATGAAAATGGAAAGAAACATTCCAAGATGTTTTTCTCTATTTATTTCTATGCTCCCCTTTTCCATCTTGCACTACTTCTCCATCCCATCAATTCCAAATGGATCTCACCTCGAAGATCCATGAGTTGGCAAATTTCAGACACTGTAAAATACCATGAGCTACATCAGTTTGCCTTCCCCTGTTTTTCTTGGAAAGCAATGCTGGAGACACAGGTGCAGTGCTTGGGTCAGGTACAAATTGTGCATTCAGGGAATGTGCTCTGACAGTGTCTGACCCTCAGCAGGGACAATGCACAGCAGCAGCCAAGGGGATTCCTGTGCCACCGTGCAGGAGTCAAGACTCTGGGTCTTGGCTCAACACTGCAAAGTTCCCGTGTCTGGACAGGCTCAGGGGCTGCCCCGGGGAGCGCGGGGCTCGGCGCGGGGCTGAGCGGGCAACGGACAAACGGACACGGGAAAAACGGCCCCAGGGCTTCAGTTGCAGCAGCGGCAGCAGCAGCAGCAGCAGCAGCGGCAGCAGCAGTGGCAGAAGCATCGGCATAAGCCAAAGAAGTGGTTTTACCCTCCTCCCGCTTCTTCTCTCCCTCTCCCTCAGTCCCACACTCTCCCGCAGTCCCGCACCCTCTCCCGGTCTCCCTTTCCCGGTGTCCCCCTCCTCTCCCAGTCTCCCTCTCCCCTGCCGGGCCGGGCCATGCCCCCAGCCCGCCCCCGCCCGGACGGGGCTGCCCCGTCCCCGCCCCCGGGCGTCCCGCCGCGGTCTCCCCTCCGCCCGGCTCTGGCCGTACTGGCGGTGGCGATGCTGGGCGGGCATCAGTGCCTGGAGCCAAGGGGGCATCGCTGCCCTTTGGCTGCGCCTGAGCCATGCTCGGCCCCGGCCCCGGCCCCGGCCCCGGCTCCTCCCGGGCCCCGCAGAGGACACACGCGGTGCAGCCGCTCCCGCCGCCTCCGCTGCGGCTTCCCCGGCCCGAGCTCCGCCGCTCGGCAGCGCGGCCGCCGGCCCCGAGCCGCCGCTGTCCCGTCCCCAGGAGCGAACGCCTGGGGATGCCCGGCCCGGGGCGGTTGAGGGGCGCTCGGGGGCCGTTCCTGGCCCCGGGCCGAGCGCTGACAGCCGCGTCTCGCCGGCAGGGAAGGCGCAGCACGGCCTCAAGGAGCAGTACCGAGTGGGGTCGCTCCTGGGGCGCGGCGGCTTCGGCAGCGTCTTCGCGGCGACGCGGCTCTCGGACGGCGCCCCGGTGAGCGGCGGGGCCGGCGGCGGGCGCAGGAGATGGAGGATGGGGCTGGGCAGGGCGGGTGCTGAGCTCATCCCGCTGCTCCCCTTGGTTTGCAGGTGGCCATCAAAAGGGTGCCACGGAACCGCGTCCGGCACTGGGACCAGCTGGTGAGTGAGCGGGGCCAGCGGGAGAAGCCGGGGCGTGCTGGGCGGGGATGAGCCGAGGCCCGGCAGGGTGGAAGCCCCAAGGATGCCTGGAGGGAGAGCGGGTGAGGCCAGCGCAGGGTGCAGAGCATCCCGGGCTGGGTGAGGGCTTCCCCAGCCCTGGCACGGCATCAGCCCCACTGACGGCATCGTGCTCCTCCCGCAGCCCAACGGCACCAGCGCACCACTGGAGATCGTGCTGCTGCACAAGGTCTCCACTGGCTTCCCTGGGTCGCCCAGCTGCTGGAGTGGCTTGAGCTCCCCAACGACATCATCATGGTGCTGGAGCGCCCGGAACGATGTCAGGACCTCCGGCATTTCATTCGGGCACGGGGGTTCCTGTCCGAGGAGGTGGCGGGAGCTGTTCCGCCAGGTGCTGGAGGCCGTGCAGCACTGCACCAGCTGCGGGGTCCTGCACAGGACATCAAACCGAGAACATCCTGGTTGACCTGGCCACCGGGCAGGCCAAATTGATCGACTTTGGCTGTGGCACCTACCTGCAAGACACGGCCTACACTCACTTTGCAGGTGAGCCCACAAAGGGGTGTGCTCCCAGTTCTGGACATCTCCTGGCCCAACATCTCATGACCCAACCTGGGTGTGGCAGCAGGGGTTCTCCCTTTGCTGCCAGTCATGGCATTGAGTCTTCAGCCAAGTTGCTTTTGAGCAGGGGCAGGTGGGGTCAGCTTCCAGCCGTGCTGGCAGCCTTTTCCAGCCACTCTGCCAGGACTGGGGCTGGGACTGGGGCAGCCAGCCTGACAGAAACACCCGTGTGTGGGGGTGGCAGAGAGGGGTGGAGCCAGAACCTGTGCAGCAGCCAGTTTGGTGTGCAGGTGAGAAAGGGCTTGGACTGCTCCATCCCTGGTTTGCCTTGGCTTCAGAATGTTTTTGGGGCAATGCAGGCAGGGAGGATGAAGGCATGGTTTTTCCCCAGCACTGAATGGGATTTTCCTTGTCATGGTTGGGCATTGCCAGAACTTACACTGCCCTCTTCCAACACCAGTGGCTTCTTTTCCAACCCCAAGGTTGTCCACAAGTCCCAGGTGCTGGTGAGAGGGCAGCAGGTCACACCACGTGCCACTGGGGCAGCCTCATGCCCAGGGATGCTGGGGCCAGGCTCTGGGAGCAGCAGCATCCCCCTGATGAGCTCCATCTGTATTCCATAGGAACACCGTCATACAGTCCCCCGGAATGGACCCAGTTCGGCTGGTACTACGGCAAGCCAGCTACCATCTGGTCCCTGGGCATCCTGCTGCACCAGATGGTCTGCGGGGAGCACCCTTTCAGGAGGGGCCAGAACATCAGCTGGGACCATCAGCTCTCGCTGCCACAACGGCTCTCTCAAGGTGGATCCTCATCTCTGGGCACGGGGGCAATACCAGTGCTGGGAGACAGCAGCGGGCTGTGAGCATCCTGCTCTGGCAGCTGCTGAGGAGGTGGCACATGTCCTGCTCTCCTGCTCTCCTCCAAAACAGGGAATTGATGGGAAAGTTTAGGCCCAGCTCTGAGCACATCCAGCATGGCCTGGGCATGGGAATAGTGGGCAAAGCAGACAGGAGCCTTCTCTAAATGACTAGCGGTTTCTGGTTTCTCTCCCCAGAGTGCCAAGATCTGATCAGGAGATGTTTAACCATGCTGATGTGGACAGGCCTCATTAGAAGACCTCTTCTGATCCTTGGATGCAGGATATTCATCAGCTGTAGAAGATGGGAGAGAGCCACAGGCACCCTTTGATGCAGGGCCCTGGTAAGTAACAGCTGCACACATGCCTTGGCAATCAGAAGCAAAGAAACCCAGACTTTTTCTGCTGCCTGTGTCACTGCACAGGGGTCCTCAGATGGGAGCACGCAGCCCTTGTGCTGGAGCTGAGCGTGTCTGCCCAGCACTGGTGGCTGCCATCCCAGCTGGTTTGGCTTGTCCTGGTTCACTGACAGCTGGGGCCCTGGGCAGAGCACTGAGAGCCTGGTCTCACCCCCAGGGAAGGAGAAGGAGCCCCTGGAGGAGCTGTACCAGGTGGGGCTGCTGCTGCTGGAGACAGCGAGGATGACATCAAGGATGACAACCTCTTCCTCGACCTGGCCAGCACAAAGCTGGAGATGAGGGACTCTGATTCTGGAACCTTCTTCAAAGCCAGGCTCCACAGTGAATTTGCAGATGAGTCCACACACAGGGGGATGCTCCCAGATTTGGGCATTGCACAGCCTGGCCAGGAACCAAAGGTTCCCCCTTTGCTGGGGCTGATGCAACTGATTCTTCAGTGGGCTGCCAGCTGCTTTGTGTCAGGGCTGGGGCCATGGGCTGGGGTGGTTACGAAATGGGAGTCGGCTCCTGGCCCTGCCAACAGCCCCCACCACCCACCGTGCCCTGGGCTGGGGCTGGGGCAGCCAGCCCGACACAAACAAACCCCCATGGCAGGAGCAGAGGTGGGACTCCAGCACCTGTGCACCTGTGCTTTGCTTTGCAGGCAAGGAAGGGCTTGGGCTGCTCCACTCCCTTGTTTGCTTTGGGATCACCATCACTTTTGGGGGCAGTGCAGGGGGGAAGGAGAAAGCATGGGCTTCCCTCACCCGGGTGGGTTTTTCCCTAGCATGCAGGGGTTGGGCCTTCCTCAACCTGTGACTGACATAAAATCTTTTATCTTTTCACTTGTTTCCCCTTTTTTCTGTAATCTATTTTCCTTAATTTGTTGTTTGTTTTTCTAAAGGAAGCCTTCCAGGCAGTGTCCAGTGGATGGGGAAGTGCTTGGGACCAGCTGTGGCGTGGATGGGCCGTGCCCTTGGAGAAGGCTGAGGACATCCTTTGGGAGCAGCTTTTCTTCCAGCGGGATGGTGTGAGGTGGGTCCCCATCTTCTTGGCATGGGTGGGATAAGAGCTTTTGGGAGATGGCAGCGAGCACAGGAGCATCCTGCTCTGGGCAGCTGCTGAGGAGGTGGATGTGCCGTGGCTGGCTGCAGGCTGGGCACATGTCCTGCCCTCCTGCTCTGCTGCCAAAGGCAGCAATGATGGGCAGCTTTGGGCACCGCTCTGAGCACGGCCAGCATGGCCTGGGCACCGCGGGCGGCTGGGACAAGGGCACAGGAGCCTTCAGCTGATGGGCGGTTTCTGCTTTCTCTCCTTGCAGCCGGGCTCTGCGGATGCTGAGGCTGCTCTGGGCTCTGCCAGGGCTCTGCTGGAGCTCAGCACCGGGCCGGAATCAGCCAAAGAAGAAACGGTGTGACCTGCAGCAGAGACTTGCTTGAGCGTTTTGGCAGTGGCTCAAGTTGCAGATGTACACTATCCAAGGGAAAACATGACACCCCCCTAAATTAAACTTTTCAATACCTTGTGAAATGAAATCAATCTAGGGTGGCTCCAAACGACATTTTTCAGCTGCTCAAGCTGTAGCTCAGCCCTTCACTGAACAGTTCTCTCCCCCTGCCTTTTACTTCACAACTGCTCCCTCCTTTCCCCCAGTGAGTTCCCAGCCCATCGCAGTCTCCATCACACTGTTGCCTTCCTTGATGCCCCTCACCATGAGGGAGACCGAGTCCCAGGCTTAGGGACTCATCCTGTCCCTGGCAGAAGCAATGTCTCAGAGGTCGGGCATTTTAGTGTCATTCAGAGCTGCTCTCCAGCCCTCAGCTCTCCTCACTGCTGAGTTCCCTCTCCCTTTTCCTCATCCTTCCAGCAGCATGAGCTCTGTGAATCCCCCTGAGCCTCCCCTCTCTTCCCAGCTCACCCACCCAGCTCAGTTAGACTAAAGCTGAAGCTTCTTTGTCTCCTCTGGCACACACCAGTGCAGTCCCCTCTGCGCAGAGCCCCAGCCCCAGAGCACAGCACACAGCAGTGCAGTCCGGGCTGGAGCAGCTGCCCTGTGCCCCTGGCTTGGCTGTTTGTGGCACCTAAATGCTCCCTGTTTCCAGCTCTGCCTGCAGGATGGCCCCAGGGCAGAGCCCAGCCGGGCTCCCACTGCATCCCCTGGAGCCTGGGGCAGACAGTGGTGCCAGAGCTGAGCTTCATGGGGAGCACCCAGAGCTGTGGCTTGCACTCAGTGTTGCAAGGGTTGTGTTCTCATGTCCTGCAGCTTGTGGGGAAAGGGTCTGTGTGTGCCAGGGGCTCTTGCATGTCTCTGTATCCATGGATAGAAGGGTCTGTGTGTGCCAGGGGCTCTTGCATGTCTCTGTATCCATGGATAGAAGGGTCTGTGTGTGCCAGGGGCTCTTGCATGTCTCTCTATCCATGGATAGAAGGGTCTGTGTGTGCCAGGGCTCTTGGATGTCTCTCTATCCATGGACAGAAGGGTTTGTCTGTGTAAGGCTTTCCATAATGTCTTTGTCCTCATGGGTATGGAATGAACACTGAGAGTGAAAGTGTCAGTCACGTTGCTTGCACACTCCTTCCTTTCTATACAAGACACATCAGTGCACACCCCCACCTATAGTATATAAAAGGATAAGAATGGATAGAGATTTCCCACAGAGCTCTAACTTTGGCATAACTCACTTGTAAGCTGGTGGCCAGGGGATTTTTTTTTCCCAGCTCTGTGTGAATAGGTGTCCAAGAGCTGAAGGGAGCAGCATTCAGAAGCAGTTTCAGGATTTCTAGGCAGGAAATGGAGCTGACAACCATCCGTGTAACTCGCCATATTCATCAGCATGAGCTGCTGGTTCTTTAGGAATATGGCACAATGGAGACAAGCCTTGGGAAAATCCCAGCTCTGTGGATTTATGCTATGGGGGGTGCAGCAGAAACACTTTGTGTCTGCTCTGGGGGACACAAGGTCCAAGGAGCTGCGGTGGCAGAAGGTGACCTGGGCTGGTGGCAGGTTAAGTCCTGTTTCATGACATTCAGAGGGGCACAGGACAAAGCCCCAAGCCCCCACCCCTGATGAAGTCTTTGTGTTGCTGCACATCCTCGAGGAAAAGCTGCTGTCACACAATGCATTGGGATTTTGAAATTTCATTGGCAATACTTTACATCCAAGTTTCAAACTGTAACATTTTTACAGTCAAGACACTGTCATGCACAATCCATCTTTCACTTTCCTATTGCTTCAACCACAACTAAAAAAAACTTAATATTGGAAAAAATACACCAAAATTTTTTTTAAAAAAAGTTGCTAACATCAGTAAGATGGATCCATGCATTCTAAACATTTACAAAATAAATACTTAGTTCTCTTTTTCAAAGATCAGTTGCCTCTTAATCCAAAGTTCTATAAGATTTGTCACTACACATTTATATTTTGCTTTCCTCTTTCATGTATATTTGGTTTTCTTTTTTTTCTTTTTAAGCAGACAGCACAGCCTGAAAAAGGAATGTACAGCAAAATGAGATACATTTCTGATAAACAATCAAAATGTATGCTTCTCTTCTGTTTAGATTTGTTTGGATACCCTGAAGAAAAAAATGTAGCAGAGACGAGCAGATGTGTAAAGTGGGTGCTTTGGACATAACTGGAGTTCAGCACTGGTGACAACTTGTTCTAGTCAAGAGTTGCAGAATTCTTTTGCATATCTTGAGCCATGTGTTTGCAGGCACAGCACCTGCACTGCTGTTGCACCACTGCACATGAACAATTTTGTTGTTCCCTCACAGAATTTGGCTCTGCCCAAGAACAAGGTGCTACAGTCCTTTGCTGCATGTTCCTGTGTAGAGCAGCTCCCTTCCCGCTGGCTGAGCTGCTCAGGCCCTGCAGGGCTGAGGCTTTTCCCCACTGCTGGGCACAGACTGATGGAGCAGCACTGCTGAACACGGGGACACACAGAGGGAGCAGAAGCAGCTGCCTTTGTCCACCTGAAGCTCCAAGGCCCAAACTGTGAGCAGACAGGGCTGGAAGAGACTGGCAGGCTCCCTGTTTGCTGTGCTGCCCCACTTGTGCCCGGCCCAGCTCTGCGGGAGGCAGAGGGAGAACAAGGGGCAGCTCCCTGCCAGCCCCAGCCCAGGGACCCCTCCAGCCCCGGGGCTTGGGGCACTGTCAGCACCCGCTGCTCCAGCCACCGCTTCTGCTGGCCCTGACAGCAACAAGCAAATGGTGGCTGATCCCCAGGGAGCAGCAGCAGTGCCTGGATCTGATCCCTCACTCTGGGGCACGCTGCACAAATGACCCCCACAGCAGCAGCAGCAGCAGCATGGAGCTGACTTTCAGCACAGCCCCTGCCACTCTTCCCTCCCGTGTGCACTGGTGTCACAGCAGCCTGAGGCACCTGGGAGCCCTCAGGGCCAGCAGGGACTTGAGATGGCAGCCCTGGGCTCCTGGAGGTTGTGCAAGGAACAGAGGTGGGGACTCCCTCTCCACGTGCAGCTTCCAGATGGAAAAGGCTGCTGTGAGCAGGCAGCTCCAAGGGCAGAGAAAGGAGGGTCTCGACCCCTGGATCTGTGCCAGTTCCACAGTGCTGGGCAGCAGCCACCGAGCACAGGGGGCACAGAGGGCACAGCAAGAGGGACAAAAGCAGGCAAGGTCAGAGACTGGGAAGAGCCAGACCTGGGAGCAGGAACAGCTGCTTCATTGCACTCTTGGAGAAAGCTCTTGGCTGCTTCAAAGGCTGAAAGGTATAGGGCAGAGAGGAGGCCACACCAAACAATGCTCCTGTTTTCACAGCCTCCCCTCTCAGTGTCCCAGAAGGAATTGCATGAACTGTATTCTTCTCTGTGAGTTGTCTCGTTCAGTGTGAGCAGCTCAGCACCAGGAACTGAAGGAGCTGAAGCCTTAGGCCTCAAGAGCTGAGCAAGAGGAAATGTTTTGAGCAAAGCAATGCTGCTAACATGGACCTGGCTGAATCCAGCAGATGGAATCCTGGAATTATGGAATCCTTTCTGTTGGGAAAGACCTCTGAGCTCATGGAGTCCAGCCGCTCACCCAGCAGTGTCAAGCCCAGCACTAAACCACGTCCCTCAAGTTCCAAGGCCTGGACAACAGGCCCTGAGTGAGGCCTGAACAACAGGCCCTGAGCCAAAGGAGACCTCTGGATGAACCTTCCAACCAAAGGTTATCTTGTATCTGCTCATTAATGAAATATGCATGGTCATTAGAGCTGTGATAGGTGTATCCACTCATTAGTAAAAAATGGATTGACATTTCTGTGTTTAGAAACTGGACAAGGCCATGAAATCTGACATCTGGCCTTGTCTGGGAGTTTCGGATCAAAGTCATCTTCCTTGGTTCCTCCTTGAGCCCTGGCCAGGCTTTGGGTGAAACCCAGAGGAGAATGAAAGCAGATGTTCCTGCACTAGAAGTGCTGTCAGTTTGTTTATTCAGCACTGTCAGAGCTGGGCCCTCTCACAGCCAGGTTGGAGCCTCACCTGGGGCTGGAGGCACCTGCAGGAATTCCCAGTGTCCAGGAGTGGCTCTGCAGTCCTTGGCTGGGACAGCTTCCCCCAGCTGATGTGTGGATGTGGGTGATGGGAAAGTCTGAGGGGACCTGGTGCTGTCTCTTTCTTAATCACTGCAGGCAATCTTTGGTAGTGATGATTGGGTGCATTGCTGAGCTTCTCCTTTGCTGATTCTTTGCACTTTTGCATTACAATAAATCACAGAATTCCTGAACTTTGTGTCTGTGTCTTTGGTGCTGACCCTGCTCACCAGCAGAACAGACACTGCGGCCCCACAGAACCAAAGGTGCCGTGTGACACTGCGGGGCCTGGTGTGACCAAGGGTCACTTGTGTCACTCTGTCACCAAGGACACCTCTCTGCCATTGCAGGACTCTTAGAACCGAGGGGCCATTGTGGCACTGCAGGACCTCATGAAACCAAGTGGACCATAGTGACGCTTTGTGGTCTCATGGAACCAGGATGAAATTGTTACATTGCAGGGCCCCAAGGAATCAAGCAGCCATTTTTACTCTTCATGGCCTCATGGAACCATGGAGACCATTGTGACACTGCAGGGACCTGTATAACCAAAGGTCCATTGTTTTCCTCTGGCTGGCACTGCAGAGTCCAGACTCTCCCTGCCCCTGTCCCAGCCCCACAGAGCAGCAGAGTCAGGTCTGGCCCTGCAGCAGGGACTGGAGGCCATGGGGCTCAGGGACAGGGACTCTCTCTGCTTCCTGGAGATTTTCCCCCTGCAGGTGTTTCCCTGTGCCTGATCTCTCCCTGCCAGCACTCACAGACCCCAAATCTCTGTGCACTCTCCCTGGCCCTACAGAACCCTGCCTGTTTGCAGGGCACTGGCTGGGGGCAGGTTCTGTTTGCAGCTTGGAGAAAGGACAGGTCAGACTCAGCCTGATGGGCCCTGATGCCGAGGCAACAAGATAATGCTTGAACTGTGCAAAAGCTGTAGCTGTGCAGAAAGAAAGTTCCTTGTAACAAGGAATGGGAATGAAGCTCTTTTCAGAAATCAGCAAATTCATCAGAACAAGCTTATTGGTTTGGCACGGCCTGGTTTTTGGCAGCAGGGGCACCACGGGTATCCATGGGGGATGCAGAGATCCACTCTCAGCCCATGGGGATCCATGGGGATGCAGAGATCCACTCTCAGCCCATGGGGATCCATGGGGATGCAGAGATCCACTCTCAGCCCATGGGGATCCATGGGGATGCAGAGATCCACTCTCAGCCCATGGGGATCCATGGGGATGCAGAGATCCACTCTCAGCCCATGGGGATCCATGGGGATGCAGAGATCCACTCTCAGCCCATGGGGATCCATGGGGATGCAGAGATCCACTCTCAGCCCATGGGGATCCATGGGGATGCAGAGATCCACTCTCAGCCCATGGGGATCCATGGGGATGCAGAGATCCACTCTCAGCCCATGGGGATCCATGGGGATGCAGAGATCCACTCTCAGCCCATGGGGATCCATGGGGATGCAGAGATCCACTCTCAGCCCATGTGGATCCATGGGGATGCAGAGATCCTCTCTCAGCCCATGGGGATCCATGGGGATGCAGAGATCCACCCACAGCCCCTGGGGAGGTGCCCATCCCAGAGCGGGTGGATGCCTGGATGAGGCTGTGATCCAGTGGGAGACCCGGGAGAGAGGGGGCCCTGCTTCCAGGCTGGAGCAGCCTGTCCTTGGAGGACTGCACCCCGTGGGAGGAGAGCCCCATGCTGCAGCAGTTTGGGAGGACTGTGTGCCCGTGGGAGGGACTCACGTTGCAGCAGGTGCGGTAGGGCTGCTGCTCGTGAGTGGACCCACGCTGGGCAGTTCATGGAGAACTGGATCCAGTGGGAGGGACTCCATGTCCACATGGGGGAAGAGCTCCTCTCCCAGAGCACTAGAAGAAGATCTCTTGATGAAATGAAAAAACTCCCATGCCCTGTCTCTCTGTGCTGTCATGGGAAGGAGGGATGGGCTGGGTGGAAAAAAGGTGTTTTAAGGCTTTCTCTTACCTCTCATTATTCTCCTCTGAAACTCCTCTGATTCTGTTAGTATTAAAATTCACTTTGCAACTTGAGCCTTTTTTGCATTTGAAGTATTTCTCCTAGTCCTTATCTCACTCATGAGTGTTTGTTAATATTTTTTTCCTTCTCTGCCCAGCTGTGGCAGGGGAGGATGAGTGAAGGACTCTTGTGGGTGCCTGGCAGCGGGCCAGTGTCCAGCCATGACACAAAGTAACTGCAAACAGCTGACCCCTGGCTATTTGAGCAGGCAATCTTATAGAGCATTTGCAGGAAGCAGGGGCAATAAGTTCAAGCCCCAGGAAGTCTTCTGAGCCTTCATCAAAACAACCACCAGGAGGGTGACGTGCACCCTTTGCACAGACCACGCATGTGCTACAAGGGCTTACATAAACATGTGATTAGAAAATATGTACAATATGAAAGTTAGGAAAGTATTATGTGAACATTAAAAAAAAAAGTATCAAAGCTAATACTGTGTGAAGAACAGACAAGTGAGTGTGTGGTGGAGTTACCCACTCACTCCTGATGTCAAATAAACAAATACCTGCTCTAAAAGCCTTATAGTATGTGCTACTGTTTCTTGCCAAGTTTTCCTGGGGTTTTCTTACCCACCTCATTGCCTGCAAAGTTGGACATACCAGCAGAAATTCCCAGTTGCTGTGAGAGGCTCTTTAGTCCATGGCTATAAAAGCTTCCTCCAGCTGATGTGTGGAACCAAGGAGATCATTCTGACAATGCAGGAACTCTTATAATCAAGGGTCCATTGTTTTCCTCTCCCTGCCCCAGCCCTGCAGAGCAGCCCAGACCTGTCTGGCCCTGCAGCAGGAACTGGAGGCACTGGAGGTCAGGGACAGCCACTCTGTGTCTGGAATGCTCAGGACATGCTCAGCTCAGGCAGCTCATGCAGCCCCAGGGCCAGCCCCGCTGCCCAGCACAGCAGCACAGAGTTGGCCCTGGGGTTCCTCAGGCAGCTCCTGCTGCCCCAGGGACAGGGCAGCCTCTTGCCAGGGCTCCTCTGCACAGCCACGGGCTCCTGCTCTGCTCCTGGCACATGCCAGCTGCCCACAGAGCCTTTGCCAGGGGAACACGTCTGTGCTGGCCTGAGCAGCCATTGCTGCAGCCCCTGCCCTGCTGCCCACAGCCCCGAGCTGGGGCTGCTGCTCTGCAGAGCACGGGGGCTGTGCTGCCCGGGGCCCTGGGCTGCCTCTGCTGGGCTCTGCTGCTCAGGCTGGGAGACAGAGGCAGCTGATGCTGCTCCCTGCACTGACCCCCTCGCACACAGGCTCTGCTGGGGCCATGGAGGCTGCTCAGAGGTGCCTGCCTTGTTCCAGGGCTGCCCCATGGCCTTGGGGCTGCCCTGCATCCTCCTGGGGAAGTTCCCTGAGGGTCAGACCAGCCCGTGCCCAGACTCCTTTCCCTGTGCCTGCTGTGTCCCCTGGGGCTGCAGAGCTCTCTTGACTCACAGCACACATTCAGTCCTTGATCTCGGGGTGAGCCCCCCTGGCCAGGCCTGTGCCCAGGGAGCTCCACTCCCTGCTGATCCCTGGCACACACTGTCCCTGCAGGTGCCCTGTGTTCTCCTGGCAGCTCCCAAGGGCCTTCAGACAAACCTTCCCCTGCCATCAGCCCTGGCACAAGCTGCAGAGCCCCAGCATGGTTCAACACTGACCATTCACCATCTGATTGATTGTTTCTGAAAAGCACAGAGTGGTCATATTCCTCAGGCCATCCTCATGCTCCTGGTTCCTCAGGCTCTAGATGAGGGGGTTCAGTGTTGGAGGCACCAGCGAGTACAGAAGTGACAGTGCCAGATCCAGGGATGGGCACCAGAGTGGCACAGGTGACCTTTAGGCTTTGCAGGGCCAGGCACAAGGGCTGTGCCCGAGTCAGGGCTGAGCTCACACTCTGTGGGCTGGGGCAGAGCCCAGGCAGAAATCAGCCCCTGCCCCAGCAGCTCTGCAGTGGTGGCCACCAGGCCGGGTTGCCAAGGGAGGCTTCTGGCCATGGCCTGCAGGGAGCTGCTGCTGCCAAGGTGCCTTTGGTGTCCCAGGCTCTCCTGGCACAGCTCCCAGCACTCTGCACTTGTGCCCGAGGCCTTCACTGTGTTGGGGCTGGCCTGGGGCTTTTCCTGCAGCGGGACCTGGCCTGGCCATGGCACAGGAAAGGCAGTTCCTGCTGGAGCAGGAGGCTCTGCCTGCAATGGGCTCAGACAACTCCAACAAGGCTCTGTTTGCAAAGTCCCCAGTGGGAAATGAGGAAGGAGGGGTCATGCTTCTTTGGGGTGAATAATGCTGAAAGCAGCCTGACTCCTCCATCCCAAGTTCAGCGTCCTGAGAGGGAGCTGAAGCTGTGGCAGAGCTGGAAAAATGCCCAGAGAAAGGAACAACCAAGTGACACCAGTGAGAGCTTCTGCAGAGCTGCTGAGCTGGCACAGCCTGGCACATCTGACTGACAGGGCAGCACAACAGACTAGAAAAGCTCTATCCCAAATTTTAACTGCAGCATCTCCTGACATTTCCCTTCTTGGGGATGTGGCGATTCCCCTGTGGAATGAGGACACCCCTCAAGGTCACTTCCTGAGGCTGAGCTGATGAGATTTGCCCATGGTCGCTGGGATGTGACACCCTAGGATGTGATGGAGAGACACCCATCTCTGCTTAATAACTGATTTTGCTTTAATACAATTGCTTCAAAATTGCTTCCTAGAGCACTATAATAAAATAGGTGTTACAGCTCCTACACTGTGGAGTAAATAATTCTGATTAAGACCTTTCTGTCTAATCAGGATCATCATCACTCATATCTATATGTACACAAATACTTCTGGTTTGCCATCCTGAATGCTGTGGGACAAAGTTGTACAAAGTTTCTATACCAGCTGTGTAATTCTTTACACATAAATCCTTGGCAACATCTGGTGTTGGGATTGGATCCAGCCACTCCTAGCATCCTCTCACAGGATTTTGTAACGCCTGGGGGTCTTGGTTTGGGGAGCTTGGGGTTATATTTGGGGTGTTGGCAATCCTTTCTGCACCTCATAACCCAACAGGAGCTTCTTTAATAAACTGTGCCTGAAGCTCCCATTGTGCCCATGACAGGAACCCCTGTGTCTGTGACATCCCGGCTCTTTGGCAGCCTGGAGACTCCTGGGATGTCCCCATGGAGCCCTGTGAGTGTCTGTGACCTCACTGTTCTTTAGGAGCACAGGGATGTCACCAGTGGACTCCTGCCACTGCCTGGGACAAATTGGCTCCTTGGCAGCATAGAGACACCTCTGTTGTCACTGTGCAGCCCTGTGACTGTCTGTCACCTCATGACCCTTAGGAAGATTAAGGACCCCTGGGATGTCCCCATGGAACCCCTGTGAATGAAATGTGGCCAAACAGATCCTCAGGAGCCCAGAGACCCCTCAGATGCCACCATGGAGCCCCTGTGCCTGCACGTGAGCTCACGGCTCTTTATAAGCTGGAATCCCCTGGAATCTCTTCAATCTGCTTTGCTGAGGTTGCATCCTCTGCAACTTGGAGGTTCCCTGATCAGTTTTGCTTCCCCAGAGGCTTGTTCAGTCTTCAGTTCTTCAGTTCAGGAATTCAGTGCCAAAGGCTCATTAATATTTCAAAACACCCAAAACCAGACAAGCCCTTGGGAACAATTTAATTTAAATTCTTCAATTCTTCTGTGGTTAATTGTACACATTTCAGAAGTGCATTCAAAGAACATATAATACATAGTATAATATAGTATATCTTTAAAAAAAAGCAGGGAGATTTTTGTCCTATTTAATTTTCTTTTCTTGTTTATAGATTGATATCAGCAATCCCAGTTGATATTGATCCTGAGCACCTCCTAGTGCACTCTGAATAAATATGAAAATCAAGACCCCTCATGGATGACAATCAATCACACTTTGTCCCTACCCCCACCCCACCATTTCCCTCATCCAGCCCCAGGGACTCAGAGCAGCCTTGTGCCAATCTGAGCTTCCTCCACTCCAGGCTGCACCAGCAGCTTTCAGCTCCTTGGCACCAACTCCCACCTGCTTTCCTTGCAGAAGGAGCTGCCTGAGACACAGAGGGATGTTCATTTATTGTCAGCCAACAAAACCAAGGGAAGGCACAGCCCCATGAAAAACAGAAGTCCAGCCAGTGACACAAAGAGAGTGGAAGATAAGGTTTCCTTCTCCTTCCATTGTACAAATCCAGGAAATTCCTGGTTTCCCCTGTTCAGAAAATTTTAATGTTTATTAAGAGTGCTCAAATGACCCAGCTAATGAAGATGTGCTTGTGCACCTCGCAAGCTGCAGGTCCTGTACAGCCCTGCAGGGCTCCTGTCCCATCTGCTGTGCTCCAGTGTAAAACAGGGAGCAGCACTGTCCCAGGATCATTAGAGAGCTGAATTGGAAAGGACCTCAGCAAGTCAGCAGCCCAAGCTGTCAGAAACTGGGCCAGACCAAGTGGTTCAAGGCTTGATTTGGTCTGGATTGGAAAATCCCAAAGGACAGGGAGATGGCAGCATCTCAGCATCTGGCTGAGCCCATGGGAACAAAGGTTTCCTCCTGTCCTGGCTGAAGCTCCCCTCTTTCACCCTATATCATTGTCTTTTGTCACCCACCAGGCCCCCAGTGAAGAGCCTGGCTCTGTGCTCTCCATCACCTCCTCGGTGGCACTGCCAGGCTGGCATGAGGAGCCCCTCAGCCTTCCCTGCTCGGGGCTGGACAAGCCCAGCTCCCTCAGCCTCTGCTCACAGCCAAAGGGCTCCAGCCCCACCTTGGAGCCCTTCCCTAACCCTGCTGCAGCTGCCAGACATCTTTCCTGCCCTGGGGAACCCAAGCCAGGCCACAGTGACCTGGATCATGCAGGTTTCTTGATGTGCTGGTCACACAGCCCAGCCCCTTGTCCCTGTGTCAGGCTCTGGGGTCAATCCTGTGGAACATCCTTTGGTGGAGGCTGTGGCTCCAGGTGCACTGAGGGGATTCTGGGGGACAGGGGACCCTGCTCAACATGAACAGCATTGGACTTCATGGGGGAAACTGTGAGGGGGGGCTGGGGTGGAGTGACCAACTCAGTGATGTCACACAGCCCTGCTGTGATGTCACACAGCTGGTCTCTGGTGTCACAACCCACTCTGTGATTTCACACAGCCACCCTGTAATGCCACAGGCAGCTCTGTGATGTCATAATCTGCTCTATTATGTCTGACCTCTGCTCTGTGATGTCACAGATGGCCTATGATATCCTAGCTGCTCCATGACCTCACATAGCCTCTTCAGTGATGTCATAGCCAATTCTGTGACCTCATGTTACCAGATGATAAATGGTCTACACCTGGTGAGCTAACACAATGCTCATTCTCCAAAACCACTGGCCCATGGAAACCACACAATGCCCATTGTGTAAGAAGGGGAACTGGAAATTCACCAGCCTCAGTGTCCTGCCAGCTCAGCCAGGCTGACTGGAACATTGGGGTCTGTGAGCACCAGGGACCACCAGAGAGACCCCCAGGACAGAAGAGTGCATGGAAACAGGGAAGGGAAATATGTAAATGACTTCAGGGAAATGATTATCAAATGTATGTTTAGTCCAGGACCATCAATGAATATGAATGCAAAATACAGAATATAAACAGAAACTTTCCTGTACTCAGCATGCACGTCTTTGGGAGGAGCTGTTCCCCTGTGCATCCAGCCAAATAAAGAATGCTGCTTCTAAATGTGTTAAGGAGCTTTTCATTTTACCAAATTGTTGGTAACACTCCCACTGCCAAGGAAAGCTCTGTCTGCTGCTGTTCGCAAAAAGAGAAGGGCTGGTGGGAGGTGTGATGGACTGAGGCTGCCTGGGGTACAGTGACCATGAAATAATCAACTTTCCAAAATTCTGGGAAAGAAGGAAAGGCATCAACAAAACATCTACACTGAAATTATGGAGGGCAGACTTTGGCCTCTCTAGGATGCAGATTTGGGGAGTACTGAATCAGGTACTGATTTTTTATAAGGGAAACAGCCCTTAAAAACAGGAGAGTCCAAGTAGGATGGACACACTTAGAGAAAGAAATCTGAAGGGGAAAAGGCAGCCCGTCCCATTGTGCCAAAAGATGAGCCAGTGAGGAAAATCACTGGCCTGGCCATCCATGGTACTTTTGAGTGAACTCAAGGGGAAAAAAAAAAGGGTGCAACACCTCCAAAAGAAGATCAAACAATTCAGGAAATGTTTAAGAATGATGTTAGGTCATGTGGAAAGAAAATTAGAGAGGTGAAAGATCAGTTAAATTTAACCTGACCAGTTTTCTGAAAAAATAAAATGTTTCCACAAATAGATTTATAGCAAAATGTGGGATAAGGAAAACATTTAGTTTTTATTGGATGCTGTGAGGAATACAGTAACTAGAGATAAGGAAAAGGCTGAGCTGCTTAACACCTTGTTTGTCTCATTTTTCAACAATAAGACAAGTTGTCCTCAGGACAAGTGTTCTCCTGAGCTGGTAGATGGGCACAGGGAGCAGAACAGCCCCCCTGTCATCCAGGAGGAAGCAGCTGGTGACCTGCTGAGCCCCTCAGATGCTCACAGGTGTCTCTGGGACCAGATGGGATCCATCCTAGGGGGATGAGGCAGCTGGTGGATGAGCTCACCAAGCTGCTCTCCATCATTTCTCATCAGTCCTGGCTCAGCAGGGAGGTCCCAGAGGACTGGAGGTGCCAGTGTGAGCCCATCCCCAAGAAGGGCTGGAAGGAGGATCTGGGGAACTCCAGGCCTGTCAGCCTGACCTCGGTGCCCAGCAAGGTTCTGGAACAGATCACCTTGAGAGCCATCACAGGGCACCCACAGGATGGCTGAGGGATCAGACCCAACCAGAGGATTTCAATATCTGCATTGATGGTCTGGATGAGGGGATTGAGTCCACCATCAGCAAATTTGCAGATGACACCAAGCTGGGTGTGAGTGTGGAGCTGCTGGAGGGTAGGAGGGCTCTGCACAGGGACCTGGACAGGCTGGATCCAGGGCCCAAATCCAACAGAGGGAGGTTTAACAAGACCAAGGGCTGGGTCCTGCACTTTGGCCACAACAACCCCTGCAGTGCTACAGGCTGGGGACAGAGTGGCTGGAGAGCATCCAGGCAGAAAGGGCCCTGGGGCACTGATGGACAGCAGGCTGGACATGAGCCAGCAGTGTGCCCAGGTGGCCAAGAAGGCCAATGGCACCTGGCCTGGATCAGGAATGGTGTGGCCAGCAGGAGCAGGGCAGTGATTCTTCCCCTGTGCTCAGCACTGGTGAGGCAGCACCTCGAGTGTTGTGTGCAGTTCTGTGCCCCCAATTTCTAAAGGACATGGAGGGTCTGGAGCATGTCCAGAGAAGGGAAACAAGGCTGGTGAGGGGTCTTGAACACGAGTCCTGAGAGGAGAGGCTGAGGGAGCTGGGGTTGTTTATCCTGGAAAAGAGGAGGCTCAGAGGACACAAGGTGGTGTCAGGGCACAGGTTGAACATGATAATTCCCAAGATATTTCCCAGCTTTTGTGATTCTGTGATTCTCTGAAAGCACCCTTGCCGCAGTTGCAGGATGAGCCCTGGGCCTCCTCCTCAGAAGGTCCAGCAGCCCAGGTCCCTCAGCTTCTCCTCACAGCCCCAAAGCCCATCCTGTCAGTCCTGCAGAGCCTCTGCAGCCCCTCCTCACTGCCCAGAACAGGGAGCCCCACAGCCAGACACAGCAGCCCAGATGTGCCCCCCTGGCCTGTGGTGCCTCTGGCAAGGGAACAGCCCAGGCACTGCAGGAGCCTGCAGACAATTCCTGCAGCACTTGTAGGATGATCCTGCTCCCCAAGGGACGTTCCCATGGTGTGATGCTGTTTGCCCCCACACTGCCCACGGCCACCCTGGGGCTGCTCACGGGGCTTTTCTCTGCTGAGCATTGGCCTGGGCGTGTTCTGGAGAGAGCCTGGGCAAGGAGCCTGGAGCCCCCAGGCCCTGGCCTGAGGCGTCAGCGCTGCCCCAGCAGTGCCCATGGCCTGTCCCTGCTGCAGCCCCGGCACTGCCACCCCCAGCACTGTGCCCGGCCCCGAGAGCACTCAGGCCCTACAGCAGCACCAGGGCCAGGAGGGCAGCGGGGCAGGGGCACGGGAGCAGCACTGGCAACACCAAGTGCTGCTGCTGCTGGGCACAGCTGCTGTGCCAGCACTGATCTGCCCCAGCTCTGCACACAGACATTGCTGCTGCAGCTCCAGAGAAGGAAACAAAAGGGGGATCTCTGGAGAAAACTCTGCTGGGAGATCCTTTAATTCATTTAAAGCCACTGAGAGCAGAGCTCCTCATTAGAACAGTCTGGAGCCAGTAAAAATGTGGAGAAAATCAAGACAAGACACAGACAATGGCCTTTATTTGTGGCCAATATTTAAAACTAAACCAAAGGGAAAAAAACCTCACAAGCAAACAAACAAGAAAAATCGAAGATTATTTTATTACAAGTGATTGGCAGAAATAGCCAACCATTTTAATGTTTCTGAAATTGTCCTGTGATCAGTATCCACACTGCAGCCTTGAGCTCCTGGTTCCTCAGGCTGTAGATGAGGGGGTTCAGGGCTGGAGGCACCACCGAGTACAGAACTGACAGTGACAGATCCAGGGATGGGGAGGAGATGGAGGGGGGCTTCAGGTAGGCAAAAATGGCAGTGCTGACAAACAGAGAGACCACGGCCAGGTGAGGGAGGCAGGTGGAAAAGGCTTTGTGCCGTCCCTGCTCAGAGGGGATCCTCAGCACGGCCCTCAAGATCTGCACATAGGAGAAAACAATGAACACAAAACAGCCAAAACTTAAACTGGCACCAACCACAATAATCCCAAGTTCCCTGAGTTTGGAGTGTGAGCAGGAGAGCTTGAGGATGTGTGGGATTTCACAGAAGAACTGGCCCAGGGCATTGCCCTACACAGGGGCAGGGAAAATGTATTGGCTGTGTGCAGCAGAGCATTGAGAAAGCCACTGGCCCAGGCAGCTGCTGCCATGTGGGCACAAGCTCTGCTGCCCAGGAGGGTCCCGTAGTGCAGGGGTGCAGATGGACACGTAGCGGTGTAGCACATGATGGTCAGGATGGAAAATTCTGATGTCATAAAAAAGGCAAAGAAAAATACCTGTGCAGCACATCCTGTGTAGGAGATGTTCCTGGTGTCCCAGAGGGAATTGTGCATGGCTTTGGGGACAGTGGTGAGGATGGAGCCCAGGTCGGTGAGGGCCAGGTTGAGCAGGAAGAAGAACATGGGCGTGTGCAGGAGGTGGCCGCAGGCTACGGCGCTGATGATGAGGCCGTTGGCCAGGAGGGCAGCCAGGGAGATGCCCAGGAAGAGGCAGAAGTGCAGGAGCTGCAGCTGCCGCGTGTGTGCCAATGGCAGCAGGAGGAAGTGGCTGATGGAGCTGCTGTTGGACATTTGCTATGTCTGGCTGTTTCAACCTGTAGGAGGAAAAACAGTGAAGTTTGACAGGAGATTTCTCATAGAAGCGTCAAAACCCTTTCTCACAGACCATTTCCCTGCCAATAAATACCACCCTTTTGTCTACGTCTAGCAGAACTTCCTTCATCTTGGTTGCTGGAGATTGCTGCTGGCCAATGTTCAGTGAAGAGCCAGACCTCAAGCAGCAGGATACCTGGAGTCAGCCCTGACCCCCAGTCAGTGCAGGGGAACAGTGAGGGCAGGGGCCTGTCCTGGTGTTTGAACTTAGACAAAGAATCTCCTCCTAAGGCACAGGAGCTGCCAGGGTGAAGGGATGGGGATTGCAGGAGGCAGAACAAGAGATTCTGCTGCACCTGGGGAGAACAGAGTGTCCAGTGAGGCAGGAGAATTGTCTGAACCTTAGTGCAGACTGAGGGGAGCGGCTCTCTCCCTCTCTCCTGTTCCCAGCTGCCCTGGAATTGCACCTTTCTGAGCTCCACTCCCGTGTTACCCTGGAAAGCCAGGAGACACTGCTGAGAGCAGAGGGATCCCTGGCACACAGAGTGGCTCCTGCCTTTCCCAAAGTCAGGGAGAGTCGGCTCATTCCCAGCCTGCCCTGCCCAGAGCTCCCCAGGGCAGAGGGAGCTGGGACACCCCATTGCTGTGCTCAGCTGCACAGGAGGAGCCCAAGGGCTGGGCCTGAGCCTGCAGCTGGAACTGCCATTCCCAGAGAGCCCGTCAGCAATGCCAGGAGCACCTGGGCAAGGCAAGGAGAGAGAGAGCTGGGCCCTGAGGAAAAGCCTTTCCCTGCCCAGCCC
Source organism: Progne subis subis (assembly GCA_022316685.1). Lineage (NCBI taxonomy): Eukaryota > Metazoa > Chordata > Aves > Passeriformes > Hirundinidae > Progne > Progne subis. Next base: position 45,875 of record JAKJHU010001917.1, read on the forward strand.
TGCACAGCCCCTGGCAGGCAGCAGCAGTGCAGGACAGTGGCCCTCAGGCCCTGGTCAGCAGGGAATGGGCACATGGCAGGAGAGATGCCCTTCATCTCTGGGGCTGCTCTGCCGGCCCAGGAGGGGACTGAGGGCCCCGAGCCCCCGGGCTGAGGGCTGTGCTGGCTGCGAGGGGACACAAGAGCTGTGCTGCTCAGGGCAGTGTGTGCCCTGCAGGGCAGGGCCGGCAGGTGCCACATCTCCCCTGCAGCAGGGCTTCCCTCAGCACTGCCTCCCTCCCTCCCTGCCCACGCCTCTGCTGCTGGAGCTGTCCCAGCCCGAGCTGTTCCTGTGGCCCCGGGCTCCTTCCCTGCCAGTGCTGCCAGAGCCCAGCCCAGCCCCTGGGCCAGCTCTGCCCTGCAGCTGCTCGGGGCTGCAGGGATTAAAGAACAGCTCCCCCAGGCCTGGGCACCATGGAAAGGGGATGCTGCATGGATCTGGAGCTGGGGACCTGGAGGCACTTGCTGAGGTTCCCAGGAAACCTCAGGGTAATGGTTTAAGAGCCTCAGCCCCTGTTCTGCCTTGCACAGCTGAGCTTCCATTGCCAGCAAGTTGAGCCAGGGAAAACTGGGGACAGAGGTTCAGGAAAGAAGAGACTCAGGTAGGAAATTCCTGCCCTGAATGAGCTCATGACAAGTCCCTTAAGAAATGACCTCGGTGGGAGCTGGAGCTCTGAGCAGCCGTGGCCCACACAGCACCCTCTCCACAGCAGCAGGACCTGCCCTGGCAGGAGTCACTCCTTGCACCCACAGCTCCCCTCCACCATCCATGGGGAGCTCCCAGGCAGGCTGAGAGCTGCCCCTGGCAGGTGGCAGATGCCCTGGCCTGGCCAAGAGCCCTCAGGGCTGCAGGAGCTGCTCTGCAACAGCCCTGGGCACCCCTGGCTGCAGCCCCAGCTTCAGCCCCTGCAGCCGTCCCTGGCAGCAGGAGCCGTCCTGCCCTGTCCCTCTGACGGTGCCCAGGGCAGCCCCGCTCTGGAGCACATCCTCCCCCAAAGCAGAAAGGGCAGCAGAGCCATCTTAATCATGTCAGTCCTGTCCTGGGTCAGCTTGAGGAGATCCCTGCAGCCAGAGACTTACTGTGTCAGGAGCGGTGAAGATTTCTCCATGAAGAAGTTCAGAATTTTCAAAAGGTGTGAAAATTTCTCTGTGAATCATCTCAGGATTGTCCTTCCAGTTTATTTAAGCCTCTGCTTCACTGCTCTCATGTACTTGCAGGCAGTGCCCTCAGCCCTGCTGGCTGGGAGAGGAGCTGCTCCTCAGGAGAAATGTCTTTTTGAAGCTCTTCTTGCCTGCCAGGAGCTGCCTCTGTGCCAGGAGCCCGGCCCAGCTCAGCAGCACAGACACAGCACCAGGACTTTAATGACCCTCTCGGGGTTCTGGTGTTGTTTACATCAGATTCAGTCCCTGAGAGTGTCTTCAAAAACTTTACAAGAACTCAAAATTAAGTTGAAGCACTGAAGTTTCTTAAAGTTTTAATGGGTCCCTCTGAGGGACATGAGTGAGAAAGTGTCCCCAGGTTCCAGTTAGAGCAGAACACTGCAGGCAGTGATGACAGGTGGGGACAAACAAGGCAAAGGTGTCTCTGATGCTCAGCAAACCTGCATGTGTTTCAGGAATGCAAAGGGCCAAGGCCTGAGCCCCAGCCCCTGCCAAGGCAGATCCTGTCCCTCCCTCAGTGCTCAGGGCTCTTCCCGGGACACTGGGATGTGGGGATGTGCAATGCCAAGGGCAGCACCATGGGGCGGCCCCTGCCAGGCTGCTGAGCAGGGACAAGGAGGCAATGAGGCCCCAGGCCTGCCAGGGTCCTTGTCTCCTGCTCATGGCTCAGGCCCAGGGCCAGCAGCCATGGCCCAAGTGCTGCAGGAGTTGGCTGTGTCAGGGCCTTTCAGCTGCTGCCCATCCCTGTGCCCTCTCCAGCCCAGGCTGTCCTACGGTGTCCATGCCCTGCGCCTCTGTCCCTGCAGGCTGTCGTCATCCCCCGGCTGCCCCACCTCGCTGGCCCCTTCCTTTGCTGACAGCTCTGCGTCCTGCCTGCCCCTGCCTGGCCACACAGAGTCTTGGGCTGCTTCAGACTTTTTCTGGGGGGTGTCTTGCTCCAAAGCCCTGCCCTGGGTGAGAAATTAGTTTTTCTCTGTTCTTAGTCTGGGCCTCCCCAGGTGTCCTTGGTATTATTTTTTCTTTTCTGGCTGTTTTCCACCTTGTCAGAATTATCCACTATCACTGAAACAACCTTTCAAGCACTCCCGGGCTCTCCTCTGCTGTCCTCCATCTCCACACCACTGAGCACAGAGCTCCTTTGTTCCTATATAGTGTCATGTGCTGGAGGCCATGGGCACCCGGACAAGGACGGTTCTTTGCTATAGGAAGGAAACCACAGAACCCCAGGGTTTTACAGGGAGATGAGAGGCACTCACCTGAGACCAATTCAAGACAGACTTGTCTGTCCTTGCAGGTTTTGTCTGAAAGGAACCCTTGGATATATGGGGAGTTCTAGGGGTGGAATTCTATTTCAGCTCTGGGTTTCTGGAAAAGAATGACAGTTGTTCTGCACAGGAAGGGAAGGTCAGAGCCTCAGTGTTAAAAAGGAAGATGAGAGCTGCCCCTCAGGAATCCAAGGGAACCTAGACAGTCCTGGCAGCTTTTTTCTGAAAGCTATCCTTGGATAAAGGAATTTTGAAGGCAGATTCCCAATTTTGGCCATGGATGCCTGGACATGAAAGATGTTTTCTCCATGGGAAGAGAAGGATGGTCGTCCAGTATTTTGAAGGCTGATGAGAAGTGGTCCCCAAGACGCCAAGGCCAGCCAGAGCTGTCTGTCCTGGCACGTTTCATATGGGAACAATCCTTTGGTATAATCAGATTTGGAAGTAGAATTCCAACTTTGGCCATGGGCACCTGGAGGAGGAGGACATTTCTTTCTCACAGGAAGGAAAGCACAGAACTCCAGGGCTTCAGGGATAGATGAGAACAGCCCTCAACATGCCAAGGTCAGCTGGACCAGTCAGGCATCCCCCAGGAGGACAAGCCAACCATGTTCTTGTATCCTTGGGCCCTACAGCATCACTATTCCCTCTTGGATGCATGAGGCCCTATAGTATCAGAACAGATCTTTGTTTCCATGAGGCTCAGCAATATCACAATCATCTCCTTGGATCCACAGTGGCACAATGGCCCCTTAATCCGTGTGACCTGGCAGTGTCACTTTGGTTACCTTGTTTCTATGAGACCCTGTGGTGTCACACAGGCTCTATGGTTCCATTGGGACACCGAGTGCCAGAATGGCCTCACTGGTTCCATGAGGCCCTGCAGTGTCACAATGGTCTCCTGGGTTCACAAGACCCTGCAGAGCCCTTGATTCAATGAGGCTTCAAAGCGTCATAATGATCTCCAGGACTCCATGAGGCCTCCCAGTGTCACGAGGCGCCTCAGTTCCATGAGGCCCTGAAGTATGGAACAGCCCTTTGATTCCATTGGGCCCCTCAGTGTTACATGAACTCTTAGTTTCATGGAGCCCTGTAGTGTCACAATGATCTCCATGGTTCTGTGGTGTCACACAGTGTTCACAATGGCCCCTTGTTGCCCTGAGTTTTTAGCCTTCTGATATTTACATTTTTGCAGTGGAGTTTTCTCATGGATTGTAACATAAACAATGTGATTGTATTCACATTCCTCCTTGGAGGAGGGACAATTGATGGATTTCTAGGGTGACCAATGGGGTCGGAGAGGTGATAACTTCATTCTCCAGTCCCTGGTCATCATCCAAGAACTTTATAAATTGAGGTCAAAAATAAAATTCACTTCATTCTGTTCTGACTCCTTGACTGTGTGAAGTCGTTCTTTTTGTGTCCTCTAGCGACACCTCCTTGCTCCCAGGAGGCCCTGCAATTTCACAACTCTCTCATTGGTTCCACAAAGCCCTGCAGTTCCACAATGGTCCTTTGGTGTCACAAAGCCTTGAAGTGTCATAATAGTCTCAGCAGGTTCCACCACTGGTTCACAATGGTCTCCTTGGTTCTATGATGCCCCATTGTGTAACAATGGTATCCTTGGTTCCAGAGAGTCAGAATGTCCCCATGATCTCATGGAGCCCCACAGTGTCACTATGATCCCCTTGATTCCATGAGGCTCTGCTGTGCAACAATGGTTACACAAGGCCCTGCAGTGTCACAATGGCCCCTTGGTCCCAGTGAGTCCTGAAGTGTCCTAATGGTCTCCATAGTTCCATGAGGCTCCACAATGTCACAATGGACTTTTGGTTCCATGAGCTTTCGTACTGCCAGCAACAGTCTCCTTGGTTCCACAGTGTCACAAGGGACCCTTTGTTCCATGAGGTTCAGTGCTGTAACATGGACACCGTGATCCCATGAGGTTCTGTAGTGTCACAATGGACTCCTTGGTTCTGCAGCCCTGCTGTGTCACCATGGACCCGTAGTTCCATGAGGTTCCGTAGTGTCACCATGGTCACTTTGGTTCCACAAGGCCTTGCAGTGCCACAATGGCCCCTTGGTTCCATGAGGTTCTGTACTGTACACAGATTCTCCTTGGTGTGGGAGGACAGATTGTAAAGAGACTAGAGAGAGTGCTGAAGGCAATCTCACCCCTGATAAATTGCAGCTGTACTAATTCCCAAGAGTGGGAACAGCCTTGCCCTTAATAGATCCCAGCTATGTCCAATGAGAGTGAGTGTTATAACACAGTGGGTGAGCTGGGCAAGAGTCAGTTGGAGTCTGCAGGCTGTGCTGGGAGGGAAGGGTCAAGTAGTCTTGTGGGGGACAGAGAGGGTCAGGCAGTGATGCAAGGGACAGGAGAGAGTTATCTCATCCTGCAAGAGGAAGAGAGGAGGAGTCCGAAGGCTGCGTGGAGCTGCCTATGGGTAGGCTACAGAGAGAAAGGTATTAGAGTTTTTAGATAATAAGGGACTGACTTTGTGTCAGTCATGGCTCCACCATCAACTCGTGCCCCCTATGAGGACCGGATGAAAATGAATGGGGACCCTGATGTGATTCTGACAAATGACTGCAGGCCTAAGAGCAGTGAGAGGGTGGAGCTCAGCCAAACAGGTTGAGCTGAGCCAGGCAGATCAAGAGCCTGAAGAAAGGAGCCAGGTGAATGAGTGCCTGAGAGGCCTAAAATAGGCAGACCTGAGGGCCTAAAAATCTGGGTGAGTTGCAGCCAGGTGGACCTGAGAGCCTAAAAGCAATGTAGGCAGACCTGAGAGTCCAAGAGTCCAGATGACCTAGGAGACACTGACCCCAAGGTATGGCCACAGTTTGTGGGATCCTGAGGCAGCACCTGCCAGTGTTCACAGCAGCACGGTGTAGCAAGAAGCGGCATCAGAGCTCTGGGATGTGGAGTCAGAGCTGCACAAAAGCATTTTTCTTACATTCGTAAGAAAAGCTTGGAGTGACCAACTAACACAAAAAAAAACCCCAAAAAAGGAGGCAACCATACTCAAAGAAAAGAAACATTATGAAAACAAGTTTAGAACTACACGAAGCAAGCAGAGTGTTCAAAAGATTAAAGACAAGAGGGAGAGAAAGAGCAAGCAGAGATGTTGCTTCATCCAATGGAAGAACTGAAATTGCAGAAGAAAGAAGACAAAAGACCCAAAAGTAAAAAAAAAACTAAAAAAAGATCAAGAGAATTTACTAAAGCAGCAGTGAGAGCTAGAGACAGATTAGTTCTCTTTTTCAGTTCAATATGTGTATCTGCTGGTAAAACAAACATATTGTATCAAAAGTTAAGGTTCCATAGGCATAGATATCAGTAGACATAAGGACAAAAGCTAATATCCCATGTAAGAGAATGATGTTCTATACTGTTAAGAACAAAAGGAAACCAAAACAAACAAAGAAGAGAGAGTTAAGAATTACTGAGAAAGGAACAGAAAAGGTAGTTCTGCCACTGTAAACTTTCACTCTGAGTGTACATTTCAAATAACACAATTGACCCATCTGCAGGAGGATTTCTCCTCAGGAGAAATGTATTTTTGAAATTTTTCTTGGTTGCCAGGAGCTCGGCCCAGCTCAGCAGCACAGACACAGCACAAGACCTTTAATGAGCCACTCATGGATTTAGTGTTGTTTACATTCAATTTTGTCCCTGAGAGTATGTTCAAAAAACTTACCAAGAACTCAAAGTTAAATTGAAACACTGAAGTTTCTTCAAGTTTTAATGGGTCCCACAGAGCAACCCGAGTGAGGAAAGTTTCCCAAGTTCCAGTTTGATCAGAACACTGCAGGCAGTGATGACAGGTGGGGACAAACAAGGCAAAGGTGTCTCTGATGTTGAGCAAACCTGCATGTGTTTCACGAATGCAAAGGGCCAAGGCCTGAGCCCAGCCCCTGCCAAGGCAGATCCTGTCCCGTGCTCAGGGTTCTTCCCAGGACACTGGGATGTGGGGATGTGCAATGCCAGGGGCAGCACCATGGGGTGGCCCCTGCCAGGCTGCTGAGCAGGGACAAGGAGGCAATGAGGCCCCAGGCCTGCCAGGGTCACTTGTCTCCTGCTCATGGCTCAGGCCCAGGGCCAGCAGCCATGGCCCAAGTGCTGCAGGAGTTGGCTGTGTCAGGGCCTTTCAGCTGCTGCCCATCCTGTGCCCTGTCCAGCCCAGGCTGTCCTACGGTGTCCATGCCCTGCGCCTCTGTCCCTGCAGGCTGTCGTCATCCCCCGGCTGCCCCACCTCGCTGGCCCCTTCCTTTGCTGACAGCTCTGCGTCCTGCCTGCCTCTGCCTGGCCACACAAAGCCTTGGGCTGTCCCAGACTCTTTCTGGGGTATGTGTTGCACCATAGCCCAGCCCTAGGAGGGAAATTCTTTCTCTCTGTTCCCAGTCTGGAGTTCCCCAGGTGTCCTTGGTATGATTTTTTTCTTTCTCCAGCTGCTCTCTGCTTTGTCAAATTGATCCCCATCTCTGAACCTGCCCTTCAATCCCTCCCAGAGCTCTTGTTCCCTCTTCTCAGTTTCCACTCTCCTTGCACAGAGCTGCTTTGTCTCTATATAGTGGTCAGTAAGGCCATGGACACCTGGAGAAGAAGGACAGTTCTCTTCTATGGGAAGGAAACCACAGAACCCCAGGGTTTTGAAAGCAGATGAGAGGCACTCACCAGGGGCCAAGGCAAGCCAGACCTGTCTGTCCTCGCAGGTATTGTCTGAAAGCAACCCTTGGATATATGGGAAATTTTGGAGATAAGATTACATTGCAGCCATGGATTCCTGGACCAGAATGACAATTCTTCTCCACAGAAACAGAAAGTTCAGAACGCAGTTTTGAAAGCCGATTAGCTGCAGCCCTAAGGAGGCCAAGGCCAACCAGACCAGTTTGTCTTGGCAGCTGTTGTCTTGGAGATTTTTTCTTGGATAGACAGAATTTGGGAGGACAAATGCCAGTTTGTCCATGGGTGTCTGGACAAGGACAGTTTTCCATAGGAAGAAGCCACCCAGTGTTTCAAATGGAGATGAGAGCTGGCCCTCAGGAAGTCAAGGGAACCTAGACAGTCCTGGCAGCTTTTGACTTGGTGCTGTCTTGGATATAAGGAAATTTGGAGGCAGAACCCAATTTGGCCATGGACACCTGGACTTGAAAAGACGTTTTTTCCATGGGAAGGGAAGCATGGCTCCTCAGAGTTTAAAGACAGATGAGAAGTGGCTCCCAAGAGGCCAAGGCCAGCCAGAGCTGTCTCTCCTGGCAGGTTTCATATGGGAACAGTCCCTGGATATAATCAAATTTGGAGGTAGCATCCCAATTTTGGCCATGAACCCCTGGAGGAGGACAGTTCTTTCCCACAGGAGGGAAAGCACAGAACTTCAGAGTTTCAGGGGCAGATGAGGAGCAGCCCTCAACATGTCAAGGTCAACTGGACCAGTAAGGAGGCCCCCAGAGGCCAAGCCAGACAGACCAGTTCTGTGTTCTTGGATCCTTGGGACATGCAGCGTCACAATTTCCCCATGGGTCATGAGGCTCCATAGTATCAGAACAGAACTTTGATTCCAAGAGGCCCAGTGATATCAGAGTGGTCTTCTTGCTTCTGCAGTTGCACACTGGCCCCTCGCTTCCATGAGGCCTTGCAGTGTCCCAATGGTTTCCTTGGTTCTGTGAGGCCCTGTGGTGTCACAATGGCCCTGTGGTTCCATGGGGACTCAGAGTTCCACAATGGTCTTCCAGTGGCTCGCAGAGCCACAATGGGCTCCTGGGTTCCACAAGGCCCTGCAGAGCCCCTTGATTCAATGAGGCCTCAAAGTGCCACAATGGTCTCCAGGATTCCATGAGGCCTCACAGTATCACAAAGACACCTTGGTTCCCTGAGGCCCTGAAGTGTGGAAAGGCGCCTTGATTCCATTGGGTGACTCACTGTTACATGAGTTCTTAGGTCCATGGAGCCCTGTAGTGTTACAGGGGCCTCCTTGGTTCCATGGTGATACACAGTGCCACAATGTTCCTTTGGACCTACAAGGTCCCAGAGTGTCACAATGGCCCCTTGCTGCCATGAGGCCGTGCAATGTCACAATGGTCTCCTTGGTTCCCTGAGGCCCTGCAGTTCCACAATGGCCCTTTGGTGCACAAGGCCTTGAAGTGTCACAATAGTCTCAGCGGGTTCCCTCACTGGTTCACAAAGGCTCCTTGGTTCCATGATGCCCTGTTGTATAACAGTGGTCTCCTTGGTTCCACAGTCAGAATGTCCCCGTGGTCTCATGGAGCCCCACAGTGTCACTATGATCCCCTTGATTCCATGAGGCCTGCTGTGCTACAATGACCCCTTGGTTATACAAGGCCCTGCAGTGTCACAATTGCCACTTGGTTCCAGTAGGTCCTGAAGTGTCCTAATGGTCTCCATGCTTCCATGAGGCTCCACAATGTCACAATGGACTTTTGGTTCCATGAGCTTTCGTACTGGCAGCAACAGTCTCCTTGGTTCCACAGTGGCACAAGGGACCCTTTGTTCCATGAGGTTCAGTGCTGTAACATGGACACCGTGATCCCATGAGGTTCTGCAGTGTCACAATGGACTCCTTGGTTCTGCAGCCCTGCTGTGTCACCATGGACCCGTAGTTCCATGAGGTTCCGTAGTGTCACCATGGTCCCTTTGGTTCCACAAGGCCTTGCTGTGCCACAATGGCCCCTTGGTTCCATGAGGTTCTGTACTGTACACAGATTCTCCTGGGTGTGGGAGGACAGATTGTAAAGAGAATAGAGATAGTGCTGAAGGCAATCTCTCCCCTGATAAATTGCAGCTGTACTAATTCCCAAGAGTGGGAACAGCCTTGCCCTTAATAGATCCCAGCTATGTCCAATGAGAGTGAGTGTTATAACACATTGGGTGAGCTGGGCAAGAGTCAGATGGAGTCTGCAGGCTGTGCTGTGAGAAGAAGGGTCAAGCAGGCGTGTGAGGGACAGAGAGGGTCTGGTGGTCAGGGACAGGAAAGAGTTAGCCAGTCCTGCAGGGGGAAGAGAGAAGGAGTCAGAAGGCTGCATATAGCTGCCTGTGTGTAGGCTACAGAGAGAAATGTGGGAGTGTTTCAGATAATAAGAGACTGACACCTGTGTCAGTCATGGCTCCACTGTCAACTGGTGCCTCTTATGAGGACTGGGCAACAATGAATGGTGACCCTGACATTATCCTGGCTGAACTATAGACCAGTGAGACAGTGGAACCCAGCTGAACTGAGCCAGGTGGGTCAAGAGCCTGACGATCAGAGCAGGGGAAGAGAGTCTGAGAGCAAAATAGGGAGATGTGAGAGCCTAAAAATCCAGATGAATTGCAGCCAGGTGGACTGAGAGCTTGAAAGCAATGTAGGCAGAACTGAAAGCCCAAGAGTCTGAATAACTATGAGACACTGGCCCCAAGGCCACAGTCTGTGGGATCCTTGGGCAGCACGTGCCAGTGTTCACAGCAGCATGGTGTAGCTAGAAGTGGCAGCAGAGCTTTGAGAAGGTTGAGTGAGAGCTGCACGAAACAAATGTAAGACAAGCTTGGAGTGACCAACTAACAGAAAAAAGAAAAAAAAAAAAAGGAGGTGACCGAACTCAAAGTGAAGAAACGTCATGAAAATGAGTTTGGAACTGTACGAGGGAAAGTGTTGAAAAGAACTATACAAGGAGAGTAACAGCAAACAGAGATGTTGCTTCAACTGACAGAAGAGCTAAAATTGCAGAAAAAAGCAACAAAAAACTGAGCAAGAGAATTTACTAAAGCAGCAGTGGGAGCTAGAGGACAGATTAGTTTTTTAATCAGTT
>JAKJHU010001918.1:0-56043 GCA_022316685.1 Progne subis subis
GAAAAACTTAAGTTTCAGTGGGCAGTGTTATTAGATATGAAATTTATGTCTATTTATAATCTAAAAAGGTATAAGGTTTGTTTCTTGTTTTCTTCTTGTTCTCTTTTAAAAGAAGTAATTAATGTTAAAAAGCATAGAAAATCTGAAATTCTAGACAATACATAAGAAAAGGAGATGAGATCCCTGTGGACTGCAGAGAAGACATAGAGAGAATAAGAATGTTTTTACCTAACAAAATACACTATAACAAATCAAGCAAATGTGTAATTTAATTTTAGAAATTAATGCTGTGAAGTTTTCAAAAGATTCTGCTACCTATACTGTGAAAGTTTTCTATTAGGTCATGACAGTAGTATATCGTGGGCCACTATTGCCATGCTGGAAGTTGCTGTAGGAAGAATTTAGCAAGTAAAAGATACTCTATGCACCTGGGGTCTCCTAGCATCCTTAAGCAGTGGATTAGATTTCCAGCTATTTAAACATTTGCTAAGGCAACGTAGCTTAAAACTTTCAAATGATATTTCAGATATTTTTATTACTGCAAAACTGAGACTTTCATTTAAAACTACTTTCTGAGGGAGGAGTGTGTGTTTTCTTCTTGATTATATTTTAGTAATATCTTACTGTCATCTTTTTAATGCATTAGGTAATACAGAAATAGGTAGAGAAATAACATTATATCATCCCTAATATTTAAGTATATGCTTATTTAACAAAGCAGAGAAGATTATTATGATATTCATTTTTTTCTAAGCTATTCTACTCTTACTTTTATTACTCAAAAGGGAGAAAAAATATTGACCTAAAAATTATAGGAAAAAATATTGACCTAAAATATATATATGTTTCTTTCTATCTATCTATCTATCTATCTATCTATCTATCTATCTATCTATCTATCTATCTATCTATCTATCTATTCATCTATCTATATCTATCTATCTCTATCATATCTATCTATATATGTATGCACAGATGAAATTGTCTTATTAAAAAACGTGAAGCAAAAGAGAGTAGGTTTAGATTTGGTATAAGAAGGAAGTTCTACACTTTGAGGGTGATGAGGTATGGAACAGGTTGCCCAGAGAAATTGTAGATGCCCCTGTAGATCCCTGGCAGTGTTCAAGAAAGCAAGCTGGATGAAGCTGTGAGCAGCCTGGTCTAGTGGAAAGTGTCCCTGACCATAGCAGTTGGAACCATATTATTTTTAAGGTACCTTCCAAACCAAAGTTTCCCATGGTTCTATGATTATGCTGGATTTCTGCCCCATCTGTCATGGGTTAGTACAGTTTAGTTTTATAGTCATAGAGGAATGTAGAGTGATTTTACAGGTCAGGACCTGGGAATTGCTTTAGAAAGGACAGGGACTTATCAGAGGGTTAGCTGGAATATTGGCATCTGTTTTGACCATTGAAAATTGTTGGCTACGACTTTGGGAAGTACCATATAAAACCCATTTGATTTGCTGTAGGTGGGGCCTTTTTCTTCTTTCCTTTGGCCAGAGAGAGACAGGTAACATCAAGTTGGGCCTGCTGTTCTCCCCTTTTTGGGGGAAGCTGGCCTGAGGCCTGGCAGGATTCCATCGGCTCCCAGGTGAAGGGGGGGAAGGAGAGGTTGCTGTTTTACAACAACTACTTTCTCTAAACTTCCCTGGAGCAGGGAGAGATCTCTGCTGGGCCCCTGATAAGAGCTATGGGCATCATTTAGGCTGAGGCCACCATGATTTAAACTGAGGAGTGGGTTGAGAAGGCATTTATGATTCTGCCTGGTCTTTTTGTGATTCCAGACTTCCCGAGTGCTCTGATCTCTGATGTTTCTGTGAGTTCTTCCTCCCTCACCAGCGTGGCCTTAAACATTTAATACCATGAGCTACCACAGGAGGGAAGAGACTCTGGGCAGATTTAACCCTTTCCTGGCAACATGAAGCTTCCAGAGCTTGGTCCTTCTCTGAGAGAAAAGAAAGGGACAGGGTGAACATAAAGAAGAAACAGCATGAAGACAGTGGAGCAAGAGTGAAAAGACTATTGGGACAGGGGGTTGAGGAGTCTGTTGTTCCATTCTTATTTGAGCCATGGAAATAAACTCTGTATTTAGATAATTTCTTTAAATCATGGGAAAGATGAATTTGTTTGAGTGTGGATTTTAGCAAAGGTGTTTGTGATGGACTAAGTGATATTAATCCTATAAGATGCTTGAACAGAGAAAGAGATGAGAAGCCCTCTCTGCCAGTGAAGAAGTGAGAAGGTATCTCTGTACCTTGATATGAAGAATCCTTTGCCTTTAGTTATTCATCTTTAAAACAGACACCCTAATAATGGGAAGGGTCACAAAGGCAGGTTTCTCCAGGCGGCTGTTTCTGTGACAGTTAAAAAACCCACAAGAGAACTGTTCTAGGTTGTCAGGGGGATTCATGATGCTAAGAGAGACTCTTCTCCTAAAGAATTGATGAAAGACTATTTTCAAATGGTGAAACTGACTGGAAATTACAAGTTTTGTCTCTGTATATTGTTTTGTAGGAAAGTGAACCATTTGTAAGGGGAGGGAAGTGTGGTTTTGGAGTTTCATTCTTTTTTGTTTTAGTTTTTTTCCCAACTTTTTTTTTCCATTCTTTTAGTGTGTGTTAATAAAACTATTTGTTCATTTTTAAGGTTGCGCCTGCTTTGTTTTTCTTCTAGTCTCTCTCCCACAGAAAAAAGAGTGAGTACTAAGACCAGAATTTAGTGAACGTGAAACCACTACACCATCCTGCTCCCTCCCTGCCCCCCAATTATACAAAAGATGAAAAAATAATATCAACTGCAGCCAAAATAATTTGAAGCTCAGTTCTATCTGGTTTTACTTCCACAGAAATGTTTCTTTCTTCTTAACCTATTCTATTTTCTGGGATCTCTTTTGCAATAAAGTACTAGTAAATAGAGCCTGACAGTGCATGACAGTGCCTTTCTGGTTTTAAAATCAGTTAAATTTAGTTCAAGAAATCTCAATAACTGTATCATATAAATGCAGTAGAGGAACTGTAAAGAAGAAGACAATATCATGAACCATCTTCAAGACTGTCTCTCAGAGTGAAACGTTCTATGGGTCTTTCAATCAGCTTTCTAAGTAAAATGGAAATCTAAATGCAAAGGTATTTCACTGTGAGGGACAAAAAAAAAAACAAAAACAAAAACAAAAAAAACAAAAAAAACCCAAAACACCACAAAACCCACCCTTACAAAAATAATGGCCAGAACCTCACTTCTAAAAGAGTAAATGGTTTCAAACATAATATCAAGCCAATATCAAGTTGCTATCAAGCTAATGTCAAGTTCATGGAAAGAGGTCAGCTAATGCTCTCTATGCTTCTGAAGTACCAGTCCCCAGAACAGCAATAAAAACTCCTGCAGCTACTTATTTAAATATTTTTTGCAAATATTGACTACCTCTTTCAGTGAGAGTCAGATGGTTTGAATCCACTGTAATTCCTTGGGCCACACAACAACAACAACACCAACACCACCACCACCACCACCACCACCAACAAACACCTCTGCACAGAGGCAGGTGGCATCTGGACTGCTAAGTCCAATCCATAAGTCCAGTCACCACCAACCACGTCTCTGTTCTGGTACCAACAGCTGCTGTGATCACATGGGGAAGTGTAGGCAGACCAAAAATCTTTTCAGAAATGAGAATTCAAAGGCATAGATGGTTTTATTGTCAGGTAATGATATCGGGAGCTTTTAACCTCCAGATAATGGCATGAAATTGCCCAAGGTCAGCAATGACTGAAAATTGTGACAATTAGATGGCTTCTTTGTGGCCTATAGGAAATGAATTGGTGGCCTCATTTCAGTTCTCTATCATGAAACAATTACAGCTAATGCTAATCGACATCTTTGATTGCAACCATGGCTCAGAGGCCAAGACTGAATGAGCCTTGAAAATAAACTACCCTTCAACCCAGAAAAGTCAATCCTCGGAGCCAGAGGTGAGGCACACACTAGACTGAGAAAAAATGAACCTTTTTCTGCTCACTCTACTGGCAGAAACTTTGTCTCTCCTACTAACTGTCAGTGCCTTCTGCTTAAGGTAGAACATAAAATGGAAGTCCTTACGGAGGATTTAGGAGGACTTATTACATATAAATCTTTACAGATTTCACTCAAGCATGCATGACTTCAGAAGGTGTGATGCTGTGGTGCCAAGTGCTGTGTGGGTGCTGTGCTCAGTCCATTCTCCAAACTGCTTGCCATCAAAACAAATGGGACAGATGTGGGAACCAAGGAGCACTGTTACCAGAGCTTGAAAGACAGTGCGTGTGGCTCAGTGAGACAAGGTAATAAATCTAAGGTCAAGAACCAAATCTGTGGCAGAAAAATTAGTCCAAACAGAGGATTGGGTCTTGGTTATAAAAGTGAGTTAAATAGTTCTGTGTCACAGAGATACTTGATGCCTTTTATTTATAGCATCACAGAAGGGGAATTCTGCGTTAGTGTCCATGTCCTTAATGCAGTCTAGCGTTACTAGTGTTCAATAGAAATAAGGAAGTGTTTTAGATTTAGATGTAAAAAGCCCTCAATTTCCTGCCCAATTCTTAAAGTATTTGTGACTAGTTAAATCCTATCTCAGACACAACTATCAGAAGATCAGAAGATTTTACTGTTCTTCTGTTCTTCCTTATAAAAGATTCCTTCTTCCTTTTTCCTTATAAAAGATTTTATGTGCTGGGAGACATCTCAAAACTCCTGTCCCAACTGTTTATTTCACAGCATAAAGTTCAGTTTGCACTGGCTATGTAAAATATGAATAATGGTAAACACAAACATTGATTAGCATTTAAAAATATCATGCTAATAAAAAAACAAATTAAAAGGGAAAAAAAGAAATTAGAAGTTAGAATGATCCTACAAAATGCATGGTTAAAATGTGCTTCTGAAGTGAGGATTGAAAAAGAACACTGTAGATGTCTGTAAAAGTGTTTGACTGCATGTTGGCAGCTGTCCTTGGCCGGACAGGATTCAGCCTCCTCACTTTCTTCTGTCTTCAGTTATAAAGCATGGCCTGTGTCTGCTTGTCTTAGACACTGCAGTACAGTTTTAGTTCTAAGAAAATACATGCAGCAGCAAAAATTCGCAACAGTATTTTTCCATTGGACAGAAGTATTTCAAGTGTAACTCTTGAAATTACCTGAGGCAAACACAGAAAGATCAAAGAAGCCTAGAGGAAATTATGCTAATGCTCAGATGAAGCATAATAAGCAACCTCTAACTAGAATTTATATAATCTATCTGCCTTTTCCTCTAAACACAACCAAGGTCTTTCACTGGTCTTACATTTTGGGAGGTTAAAAACAACTCATTTCTTTATCAGTTGTCCCACTACACAAATGAAAAAGACCTATGGAATAACAAATTCACTTAGAATAATAGAATAGTTTCTTTTGGAAAGAGCCTTAAAGGTCATAAAATTTCAACCTCTCCACCATAGCAGAGATCCCACCCACTAGATCGTATTGCTCAGGGTACCATTCTATCAGGTTTTGAACACTTTCAGGGGTGAGACATCAACAACTTCTCTGAGTAACCTGTTCCAGTGCTTCAACCCTCTTACAGTACTTTCAGCCTGTCTATTCAGAAGAGGTGCTCTAGCACTCTGATCATCTTTGTGGCTCTCTTCTGTGACAATTCTAACATGTCCATGTCCTTCATGTGCTGGTACCCAGAGCTGGATGCAGGGCTCCAGGTGGGGTCTCTCTCACCAGAGCAGAGCAGAGGGGCAGAATCCCCTCCCTCCCCTGTTGCCCACAGTGCTTTGGATGCAGGCCAGCACATGTTTGGCTTTCGGGGCTGGGAGTGCTCATGGCTGGGTCGTGTCCAGCTTTTTATTTACCAGAACTCCCAAACTGTTCTCCACAGGACTGGTCTCAGTAGGTTCATCTCCCAGTGTGCATCCATGCTTGGAATTGCTTCAGTCCAGCATTGGTCCTAGACTTGTTTAGCTTCATGACGTTCTTGAAGACTCAATCCTTGAGCTTGTCCAGTCTGTCCTGGATATTATCCCTTCCTTCTCTTTTGTCCACTGCACCACTCAGCTCCATGTCCTCTGCAAACTTGCTGAGGGTGCACTCAATAACACTGCCCATCAAATTGATGACAACACTGAAGAGCATTGGTCCCCAGACAGAGCCCTGAGGGACAGCGCTTGTCACTAGCCTCCATCTGGACATAGAACCATCAACCACCATTCTCTGTATCCATCCATGAAGTTCCTTATCCACAGAATAGTGCACCCTTCAAATCCATGCCTCTCCACTTTGGAGACAAAGACCATGTCAAAGGCCTTACAGAAATCTAGATGACATTTTAAGGTTTAGCTTAGAAAAGCCCTTTAGGGATTGAGACCAGCTGTTTACCCAGAACTGTCAAGTCCATGATTAAATCATGTCTCTAAGTGCCAAATCTGTATGATTTCTAGCTTCATCCAGGTATGGTGACAACTACTTTCCTGGACAACCTGTTCCAATGTCAGACAACCATTTTGGAGAAGATTTCTTTTCTAATATCCAATCTAAACTTTCCTTGGCACAATTTGAAGCTGTTTCTTCTAGTCCTATCAATTTTTACTTGGGAGAAGAGACTGCCACTGAGCTGCTGTTCACAAATCATTCTTTTTTAAGTAAGTTAAAAGCTGTAACAGTCTCTTCCTACACTACATCCACATAGCTATAGACAATGTGCTTAGTTCAACTTAAGATATGACCACTTCTCAGCTGAGATATAAAAATGTGGCATGCAAATATTCTTAATTGATTTCAGTTGGAAAGTGTGTCAATTAGTTTAAATTGCTTTCACATTTTATATAATTCTGATCTCAGATAAAGTATTACTATTTAATTAAATACAAAATGAATGGAGAGGGCTCTAGATATCAGGCTTACAGAATGATATGTGATCTACTTTTTAGCATTGTTAAGATGTAAAAATTAAAACATTCATATCCCTTTCTTACAATGATTTTCCTGTCACACCCTGTAATATTTTAATGGAGGATCAAGATGCTACAATTTATATTGCTAAATGAAGGAGTCTTGAAAAGATGGAATTATTTTTCACTGACAATAAAAGAGAGAAATAGCAAATCTAAATGGATTAACAGCACGAGTATATCATACAGACAAAAAACCCCAGAGAACAAATACTTAAGTTTCTATTTTAAAGTGTCATTCTAATAAAATCCAGGGTAAAAATCTCAAGACTTAGTCATCAAGGTGTCTAAGAGTTTCATTAAAAGACGATATAGAAGAAGGTAACATATCAGGCTTGATATGGAAAAAAATACACTACCTACTGATAGTAATACAAATATATCAATGGAAAAAAAGAAAGTTACAGACTTAGTAACAAACACCAAATCAGCAAAAAAAAAAAAAAATCTGTATGAATTCAATGGTTTCTTAGCTCAGTGTTCTCTCTCGTCTTCTTCTTTTTTTTTTTTTTTTTTTTTTCCCATTTATAATTAAGGAATGCCAAGTACAGTGTTTCTCTTTTCTCTTTTCTTTGGATATTTCTACAATGTATTTTCATTTAAAGAGTTAGCAACTTCAGTAATTTGTATTACTAGGACACCTGAAAGCTACTAAATATATTGTTTACTGTATAAAACACTGAAATTGGACATAAAATTATACAAAGTGTATAATTTTTATCCTAGATATGTTTCAGTGAGATACTGAAACATTAATGGTTAATGACTAAAAAAATTGTCAATGTGCAAAAGCAGTAGGTACTTTGCTAAGGTCAGTTTTGCACAACATGCCACCAAAAGAAAGGGAGGAGGAGAGTTTTTTGTGTGGTGGTGAAAGCTTTCAACTGCATCAGACAGAGCAGTGGAACACCCACCACTGGAAGACACAAAGCTGGGTTTTGATCCAGATATGGGAGAAGGCAAAAAAGAAGCAGTCCCTGCTGAGGCACCACAGTGCTTTTTATCACCCTTACACAACTGGCTCAGGTGTAAATCTTCTCAAGGAAGTATTGGGACATTCTACTCTGCTGCAAGAGAACTACTAACAAGAACCTGAGTTACCTTTGTCCTCAGGGGCAGGTTTTATCAGCTTCAGAAACGGAATTTCTTGTTTTCCAGTGTTCTTTATGAATTAAGAAGTTATCACCTGTGCTGTTTTCCACAGAAGTTGTGGCTGGTGGGGAATCTGTTCTGGAACAGTACACTTCTGAAGGATTATCCCCTGTGGAGAAAACTCACACTGGAGCGATTCTGAAAGAATGGTATTCTGTGGTGAGGATATCCCATGCTGAAGCACATGAACAATGCAAAGAAGAAGGAGTGACAGAGATAAAGTATTATGGATTAATCTCCATTCCCCATCTGGCTGCACTACTCAGGGAAGAGTTAGAAGGATTGGGAATGGAGGAGTGAAGCTGAGCTGGGGAGGAATTGGGGGAGGGAGGGGAAATGGAGAGATAGATGGGTAGGTTTGTCTAATTTTGTCTTTGTTCATCACTATTTTACACCATTTTAAATTTTCCATATGTAAAATCAATCTTTCCCAAGCTGAATCTCTTTTGCCCATGATTGTAACTGGTAGGTGAACTCTGTGTTTTTATCAAACTATGAGGTTTTATATTTTATTTTTTTGCTCTGTCCTCTTGAGGAGAGGGAGTCAGGAGCACCTGGGTGGACATCAGTCATCCAGAGCAAATCCACCCACAAAATGCTGTAGATTAACTTGGAAGAAACTACCTTTGCTTCTCCCCACTATATGAAGCAGCAGTGGAACTAACAGAATCAGAGAACAGAATATATTCTCAAATACAAAGAGAAATCCAACATGCCCACCTCCTTGCTAGAGGAAAAACTACCACAGGAAAGTAAGAGGGAGACTAATGTTCTAATTTGACAGAATTTGTTACAATGAATCATAACTTTGCCTTTCAACTGCAAACATGGTTATTACTGTGATAGTTCCAACCATGAAAAGTGACAGAAGTTCAAAGTTTGTGTCATTGCTTAATGAATTCTATCTTCTGTAAATATATACACACATATTTAGTCTGTAGACAGAATTTCGAACACTGTCATGCATGCCTTTGAATGTGGTTTTGTCCATACAGGAATAATGTATAAAGATGTTCATATAAATATATGAAATACACATATATACCATTTTATCATTTGCATCTACCATTTGGATATTTAGTTTCATTCATGTTTTAAGCTAGCTCAACAGCAGTAGAGGAGTATGCTGTTCTCAAAAATACTGTTTTGATCTTTCATTCCTTGAATATAGCTCATTAAAGAGAGAGAAACTTATAATACTGAATTCTATTAGTACTAAACATATCTTCCTGATGAATGGCTGGCTATTTGATATGATGATTAGCAGTATCTTATTGTAGTCTATGCCTAAGCAGCCCTTGTAATTTAATTGCAGAAACCCATGAAGAAATTGTCAGGATACCAAGAGTGTCAGATCCCACTCTCAAGTTTCTGGAAACATCAGTTGAATATTATTCAAATTTCTGAAACATATATAGTTAAAAAAAAATTGTTGTTCAATGTACCTTATACATAATACCTTATGCATTGATGCCTTACAACATCTTATAGCCTTGATCTTAACTTTCATAATTAAAAGGGATGTTTAATAATGTTAAAAACACATATATTTCCCTTAATGGGTTTCAATCAAAAATTTTGTGTTGCAATATTAAGAATGGAGTTACTATTATTATTACTATTTTCATTGCTATTATTATTTTGCTTCAGCTTTTCTCAGGAAATTATTTTCACTCACAAAACTTTGGGACACTAAATCTATTATGGGAGATTCCACTTTTCAAGATACAGAGATTACAAAGGACATTTTAAAGGTGATTTTATTGCATTACCATATATTAGAAAATTTCCATTCTAACTCCTGCCTTTTTGTAGGAAGAAAGAAATGAATGTTCATTTAGAGAGTTCTTAAAATGCATACTGTTTATTTGACAGACCATGAGATATAGTTCACATTCAGTTTAGGAGCCTTGTATCTCAATGCACACTGGCTGCTGAGTTTGTTTGCTTTGACAGTCTATATTGAACTGTCCCCGCCTAGAATAGCATCATCAAGCTGCATCACACTGAGGCAGTCATTTGTTCCTTCTCTTCTCATCACAGAATGATCCTGTAGTCTCAGATGTGCATGTAAGTACATGTAACATATAAGTACATGTTTTCTTCACAGTGCCACAACAGATCTTCCAATAAGAATAGAAAAGCAAACTCTCATAATACTCGAACTATAAAATAATGGAATTCTAAAGAAAGAAATTCAAAGTGCCATTTGATTTTGACAAAATCCTCAGATAATCAAACTACAACAAGAACCAATGTTATGAATTTGTATCAATGTTATGACTCAATGTACAGAAATGTCTGTGAAACATTTTAAATATGTCTATGGTGGGACAGAAATCTAACCCAATATGACACTGAGAAAAATAAGTAATAACTAGAGACCTTTATAAAAATATTTATGTAACAACACTTTGCATAGCAAAGCTAGAAGGAATGACTCAGCTTGGCATTTTCTTTGACACAGTGATCCATCTTTTTGTTTCTTCTATTTATTTCCTCTTCTTTCCAATTTATCTATTTCTGTGAAGTGATGAACATTCAAAGGGGTTTACAGATTTTAAAAATACTTGAAAAATATTAAAAGAATGTTAAGATTCGGGGCTTTGGTTGTTAACCTGATCTAGATTGGGTGTTTTCTGCTTTTCAGCTGCACCTTGACTTGAGCCAGGGAAGACTTTATTGAAGAGGTCACAGTGTTATGTGGATTTAGCTTCTCTTTTCAACAGCAGGAGACTTATGTTTACACACTCAAGATGTCCCTAAGCCTTTCTCCATACTTGTCTTTGCCTCATCCTTTTGTGAGATCCTCTGTAATGAATACATTTTTGTAACTTTCCCTAGGAGCCCATTTTTTTTTTTTTATTAGGGAGCATGGTGGTGTTTTGTACATTTGATTTCCTTTGTCAGCCTGCTGAAATTGCTAGACTATTGAAATTTATTGACTGATGAAGTGATAAAATGATGAATAGAAGGATAAAACCTGAGAGATAGAAGCTGAGTTAGAGAAAGAAAGTTTAGAAGAAGTGACTTTGTTTTTAATTGAAACATAAATTTGAGAAACAGGATTATGAGATTTCATTTCTTCAAGTGCTTATGGGAGTGAGTTTGAAGAGGCAAAAGCTCTCTATATTGACCCATTCTGGCTGATATGGCACATAGTGTAAAGTTTTATTTAAGTAATCTTAAGGCAGTAAAGATTCGATGGAGAGAACCACCTATAACGCAAAGCAGAGAAATGGACAGTTCCAATATGCACCACTGACAACGCAATTTGCTTACATCATAAGCTATCAGATATAGAAAAACCTGTTAAAATACTTAAATACAATAGATTAGAAAAGAAAAAAAGAAGACGAAGAAATCATCCTTGATTTTTCCAGTGAGACAGTATACTAATGAAAAGGTCATTATACTGTCAGCCACATTCCCACAATACTTATACAGGAAAAGCAAGAGTTTTTCTCAGAGGTCTACTGACTATATTTACCCTGATTCAACTACAAAAATAGATTTTATCTATAAGAATTTTAAAAATTATGATAACTGTAGTAGAATTAAACAGCTAACCCCAAATGGAAAGGGAAAAACATTTATAGAAACTTGTTTTCTTTCAGGAGGTGTTTCTCATTACAGCTTCAAAAATCTACAGATCTGGCTAACAATGAAAAAACAATTAAAATTAAAAATGCAAAGGATCAAATGTTCTTTTTTATTTTTTTGCTTTATGATTCTTAAGACACAATCTTTTTCTACCACTGGAAATCACAGAATACCTTAGATAGAAATGAACACTGTCTTTTCAAGTATTTACGTAGATTAGGAGCCTTTTATTCCAAAAAGACAACAACCTCTAAATTAAATTTTAAAAAAATCACAAATAATTTAAGAAAATAATTAAAAATACCAGATTAAAAAAAAAAAATTAAGAAAAATCAAAGAGAAACAAAGTTGTAAGAACAGTTCCAAGTCTGTCAAACTCAGAATATACTCCGTAAATCACTGGAGCAGTCAAAGACTTGACTCATCCCTGAATTCCCACATATACTCACTTCTCATTTCATTTTATAAGTGGACTATTGTAAAGAGCCCTGGAATAACTTGGAGCTATCAGTCTATTGCACATGCATAATAGCCCTGAAGGAAAGACATGGTATTATTATCAATCACTCAAAGCCTCAGATCTAAACACACAATTGCCCCCAGGTCTTTTCGGAAAGCACAGTACAGTTAGCTAGTTTACATAGCATATTCAGCTCTTGTTGTGAATGGCAAATGTAAAACTTTCCTGATATGGACTCACCAAATTTTGGAACACTTTAATTTTTTGTTGATACTAATGGAAATATACTGAGTTTGCTATGTGTATTTGTCTTATATTTAAAATTCTGTTTTGCAGAAATGAAAAGGTAAATACTGTCTGCTGAAAATAGAATTAAGATAGACTGGTATAAAGTTCTTGGAATCATTTTATAACCATGCCATAAGAAGCTAAAAACAGCACTGAAATATCCTGATGGACTTTACTTCTCATACATTAGCAATACTGCCATTAAATAAAAATAAAAACCAAATCAGAAAATATTTTTTCCCTGCAAAAAGTACCACAAAAAGTAAACCTGTAAAAGATAGTGCCTTATTTGTACTGTTTGAAGAATTACTTTAAGCTTACATGTACTGAAAAGAGACTCTTAAAAAAAAAATTTCAGTTTTTCATTAGATAGTCAAGGTTACCCTTATTTTCCCTCCAGTCACTAAAAGAGCACTGGGCCTTGATAGGATGCCGATTGCCCTGTGCCATAATGCCACCATGCAAAATTTGGGGGGAAAATATGAAGATCTTGATGGTTATTTTCCTACTGCTTCTTGAAGGTTTTTTCTGAGTTCATTGGCTAGTAAAGCAGTTTAAGATTTATGAGAAAGGAATTTTCCCACTAGTTGTTTGTAGAGCTCCTAATTTTTGGCCCATTTTTTTCAGCCGGAAGAGTATAATGGAAAGCAGGAAAGAGTTTATCTTTGCTGTAAATGGTGAAAAGTTTGAAACCTTTTTGAGACAACAAATGTAATAGTCGTTTAAGTATACTTAGTTTTTACAGTACAGACCACAGAAGACTACTACAAATGAGGGACAGCAAAGAGAAAAATATTTTCTGAAAGGCAAAGTAAGAATTTCATGTGGCTTTTGCTTCTTGTGTTCCACATACTACACAGTTCAGAAAACTTTGACTTCTGTTCATTTCTATTTAATAGCTACTTTTCAATTGAAAGTTACAAACAATTTCTTTTAAAAATGCATAAAAATCTGAGTCTTAAGGAGAGAAATATTAGTGAAGCATAAACAATCCTGATGCAACAGTGACTCCAACTTTCCATTAATATCATCAGAATAAAGCTACCATGAGAAATACAGATGCATGAGAAGAACATTTTACAAGGCTGTAGATTTCTATTGAAAAATAAAGTGAAACTAGAAACAAAATCCAGTATATAATGTTATTTTAAACACTTTTTTCTCGCTATATATCAGCGTGAAAATTCTCCAGTTGTGACGAGGATGATGAGTTGCAACACTGTGTTTATGGAATTGTTAGTCATATTTCCATCACTTTTTTCCTTTTTTTTTTTTTTTTTTTTTTTTTTAACAATAAACCCCACAAACTGTTAAAAATATATTAATTAATTGACAAGCTTTGACTTTAGAAAATAATTCAGTTGCAGCATTAAGTGGTCAATATATACTTTTCCCAACAGTTATAAAAATAATTCTGTTGCAAATACTTTTTTTGAAACAGGCAGAATACAATGGTAGTGCAGCTATGAAATAGATACAAGTATAGCTGAACTGCATCTGTCTGAGTGTACTCCAAATCTACGAGTCTGGAGAAATGAATGTGAAGACAGTTTTTCTGTACTTCTGTTTGGGCTGTCTTTTACCTATGAGGTCAGGTCTACATGTTGTACAGTCCAGATCACATAGTACAGTGTCACCTGAAGGCTGCTCTAATGTTTCCTGAGCCAAACTGTGTATTTGTATGGTACAACTCACATTGGCATAAGCTTGGAATTCTTCAGCAGTATCTACTGCTGCCCTAGACATACTTCAGGACAATTTTGAATAGATTTGGTGAATAAAATATCATTTCTTATTCTTTACCAAGGAAAAAAATCACACATAAGCTGGTAGAGTCTCAGCTTAGCACACTGTCTTGATTCTTAGATTTAGTTTTCACCAGAGAGCCATGTTCCTGAACAGTTTTCCACATTTTGAATTGAAAAGATAAAAGTTACAGCAACATACAGAAAAAAAGGACACAAAACTGTTCATGATCTTCTCTTTTGATATCCATCAAAATCAGATAAGACAGACTGACTTTTGGTAATGTTTTAACGTGTCCCCACCACATTGCTTAATGTTAGGTCAATTGGTTTCTGCAGGTTGTTCTAAGGAATAAGATGGATTGTTTAAACAGGAGTCTTAGAGATGAAAAGAATTCTCAGTATCTAATAATATAACAAATATTATGGTAAAATAAACAGGCAATCACCCTAAAATTCACTTAACAACCTTTTAATAAAATAATTTGCATAGATGTCACTAATCTCTGTTAACCTAATTATTTACATTTTTTTCATTTTTCTTACAGTGGTTTTATGCTGTTAGGTGTAGAGATTCTTCTTGATATCATAATGTAAGGGAATAAGTCAGTCTCTTTTTGTCAAAAAATGTTTTCTCTAAAGAAAACAATTTACTGCACAAAATAAACAGCTTCTCAGAACTATAATTGCAATGGTCATTTGCATTTGTGATTGTGAAATAGCTTTTTTTTTTTTTTTTTTTTTTTTTTTTTTTTTTTTTTTTTTTTTTTTTGGATGCAGAAAGCAGTGGGATAGAACTTGCAACTGAAAAAAGTCCAAAAACTGTCAGTTAAAAAAACCCCTTTTGAAATAGACTTACCTGTTTAACTTTTTTAAAAGTCCAACACTTCCTCTTTACCCCACAAATTTCTTAGCACCTGGGTGAAGCCAAAATACAGCACTTGATCATAATATTCCCAGCCTCTCATGAACAGCATCTCTCATGGCACCACACTTAGAATGCTTGAAACAGACCTGGAAAACACAGATATTTTTCCATTTTTATAGAAAGCTCCACCATGTCTTAGTATAAGGAAACACAAGCACTTAATGACTACAGTATAAAGGAATAAAAAAAATCATAAATATCACTTGCTAAAAAGATGGGGACTGAGAAGCTCATGTTCCAGAAAATATTTTAGTTGAGTATATACAATTCTGTTGCACTTATTGACTGATTGAAACTGTCAGGAATAAGAAATAGTATTTATCTTTAAAAAAAAAAAAAAAAAAAAAAGAAAGAAAAAGGAAGAAAAGTGCATATTTTCAGACATAGACTTGTAAGTCTTTTCTTATTTGAATTTCAAAATTAGTATCTTCTTCTGGACTAAAAAGAATCTCATCTAAGAAAGGTCATGGAAAGGCTTTAGTACAATTATAGCTAGTTATTCCATGAAAGCTTTGATGAGTACCATTTTGTTCAGTATCTTTAATGGAAAATTATAACAACCACCTGGATGACGCAATGCAAATGCTTCTCTTTAAAGCAAATAGAGAATCTAGGCATACTGAAAGATGGCTGCTATATTTGTCTGGAACTCTGCTTCTGTATAGTTGCAATATTTCTTGAAAAAAATTTGCTACCGTTTATAAGTACCTCACAGTAATTCACAGAATCACAGAATAACTTCTGGTCAAGGAACTAATGAGGATTGTCCCCTGGAAAAATGCTTTTGAAGTCACTAGAGTCAGTCAGTACTGGTCACTTTTTAAGCACCACCTCCTACAGGCACAGTAAGAAGCAACTCCAAAATGCCAGAGGTCAAGCAAGTAGGACAAAAGGCCAGCCTGCCTGACAGGGATCTTCCTTTGGAGACAAGGCAAAAAAAGGAAGGTGTGTGTCAGAGCAACATGAGGGGAGGAATATAGAAATGCTGCTTACCACTGTAGGGAGAAAAATCATTTAAAATAGTTATAGAGCTGGCTGATCTCATTGCAAAGCCTCTCTTGATTTTTGAATGGGCTTGGGAATCTGGAGAGGAAGTTGAGGAATGTTGTTCTAAGTTTTAAAAAAAGAGAGAAGAATGAGCCTGGAAAATACAGGCTGTCAATCTCACTTCACTGTCTGGTAAAGTTATAGAGAAGATTATTCTGGGAGATAATGAAAAACTGAATGACACCTGAATGACAGCACAGTCACCAGCATGCCAGGATGGCTTCTTGATGGGAAGTCCTGCTTGTCAAATCTAATTTTTTTTCTTTTTTTTTTTTTTTTTTTTTTTTCTTTTTATGACAAAGTAACCCACCTACTGATAAAGTGTAGCCAGTAGATGTAATCTTTTTGCATTTCAGTAAAGCTTTTGGTACTGTGTCTCACAGAAACATTCTGGACAAAATATCCAGCACACCTCTGTATAAACACATAATGAGAGGGGTGAACAATGACAGGTCTGTGTGTATTGCTCACGGGTCGGGCACAAAGGATTACAGTGACTGGGGTGACATCAGACTGAGGAACTGTCACTGGTGGGGTTCCACAGGGCTGCATCTTCAGCCCTCTGCTCTTCAACCTCTTCATAATCAGCATGGACGCAGGACTGGAAGGGACACAAAATAAGTTTGCAGTTGACGCAAAACTGGGAGAGGCTACTGCCTCTCTCTAAAGCAGGGAGGCCCTGTGGAAACACTGGACAAATAAGAGGGCTGGGCAATCATCAACAATATGAAGTTCAACAAGGGCAAGTGCCAGATTCTGCACGTAGGACAGGGCAATCATGGGGCGTATGTACACACTGGGGAATGAGAGAATGCTGGAAAGCACTGCCATGGCAAGGGCCCTGAGGTTACTGGTCAATGGCAAGTTGAACATGACTTAGCAGCACCGTGGCAGCCAGGACGGCCATCCATGTCTTGGAGGACATCAGGCACAGCATCACAGCTGGGTAAGGGAGAGGGTTGTTCCACTCTGCTCTACACTGGGGCAGCCTCACCTTGAGTGCTAGGGGCAGTTTTTAGTGCCACAGTACAAGAAAGATATAAAGAGGTACTTTGAGAATGTCCAAAGAAGGGCAATGAAGATGGTGAAGTCGTATGAGGAGTGGCTGAGGTCACTTGGTCTGTTCAGCCTGGAGAAGAGGATTCTGAGGAGAGACCTCAGTGCAGTTACAGCTCCTGGGTGAGGGGAAGAGGAAGAGGAGGGGCAGGCATCTGATCTCTTCTCTGTGGTGACCTTTGACAGGACACAAGAGAATGGCCTTAAGATGAGTCAGGGCAGGTTAAGGTTGGATACCAGGAAAAGGTTCTTCCCTAGAGGCTATTTGGGCACTGGAACAGGCTCCCCAGGGAGCAAGCACGAAGCCTGAACAGAATTCAAAAGCTTTTGGACAACACTCTGAGGCACATGTGTGTGACTCTTGGGGATATTCTGTGCAGGGCTAGGAGCTGGACTTTGACAATCCTTGTGGGTCCCTTCCAACTTTGTATATGCTGGGTGTCTTTTTTTGTTCGTTTTGTTTTGTTTTGCTTTGTTTTGTTTTGTGGTTTTTTGGGTTTGGTGGGTTTTTTTTGGGGGGGGGTGGTTTATTTGGTTTGTTTTTTGTTTTTTTTTTTTTTTTGTTTTTTTGTTTTTTTTTTTTTTTTGATTTATGTTGGAGAAGACTTCTAAGATCGAGTTCAACCTTTCATTGATCAAGACCATACCACTAAGTGCCATGTTCAGTCATTTCTAGAATACCTGCAGTGGTGATGGCTCAATCAACACCCCAGGCAGTCAGTTCTAATGCTTACCAGCCCCTTTCCATGATATCCAACCTGAACCTTACCTTGAGCTATTCAAGGTTATGTCCTGTCATTGGCTTCCTGGGATAAGAGGTCAAGCCCTATCTTTCCACTATCTCCTTTCATGGGATTGTAGGGATTTACAAGGTCTACCCTGAGCTTTCATTTCTCCAAGGTGAACCACCACTACTCTCTTAGTCACATATCATGATTTAGAACTCAAGTGGACATTTTTGCTACATTCTAGCTGGTTTTTTTTCAGAGTGGTGTGCACCCACGTCTTTCACTGAACAGATGAAACATTTAGATGAGACGAATTTACTTAATAAAGCTATTTTACCATCTGTTCTCTGTCACTGAAATGTTTAGACCAATGACTGGATACCATGGAGAATACCAAAAGTCACTCAAATAATGGTAAGTTCGTCCAGTAGATGCACTGATCTATGATTTCCTTAAGAGCCTCAAATTGTTATTTCAGTCCCCATTGAAAGTTAAAGAGCATTGCTCCTAAATATCTCAAAAATTCTATATGTTCCTGTTGTAATGCATTAATTGGGTTTATATTTCATCAGATGTGTATGTTCTTTTCGATCTGTCCTTGCCTGGCAGTGCCCATCCCCCACACTGAAATGTAACCTAATCCTGTTCCCTCCTGCTTATCACTGTTTGGGTGGTGCCTCTGGGCCCTGCCTCTGGGCCCTGCCCCTGGGGGAAAAGCCACGACGGGGAGGGGCCAGGGCTCTCTGGCATCGGTGAGTCATCGGGCAAGGTCTCCAGCAAGCAGAGCAGGACTTGAGAATAAAAGTTGTAATATCCAAGCCGGTGCCAGAGAGCAGACTCTTACTTTTGCCATCAGCGGCTGTCTAATCTCGTGGGGAAATACAACAACTGGTGCCCAGCATGGGGCTCGAAGTCACAAAAGGTTCCCAAAAAGCTGGAAGAACCACTCGGGGAGCATGTGGCCGAGGAATCTCACACAGGTACGTGATTCACGAAACGTAGCCCACCCATGCAGACACAGACCTGTCAGGCTTGGCGTTTGCTGTGGAGTCTCCAAAACACAGGATTCCACAGGCCAGAGCTGCAGTTTTCTCCCTTGGACTTAAAAATCCCATTGGAGTGTTGCAAAGAAGCCCCCTCTAATGGCAAGCAGCTTCCAGAAAAGGTGACCACATGTTTGTGGAAATATGACCCTGGAATCAGAGACTGGAAGCTCTTTTTCACCAAAAAGGGTCAGGCAAAGGAGTGATTGGGACAGAAAGGAAAGGAAAGGAACATTGGAATTTTGGTGAGTATTACTTTCAGTTTTCTAAGGGCAAATCTTTTTCAGAGGTGGGATTCTTCAGGGAAAAGGGTTTTTTTCCTCTATTGGGGAAGGTTTTGCTTTCAGAGTAAACCTTTTGGCTGCCTGGGGGAGTGGAAAAGGAAACTGTTTCCCCTTTTCACTTTTTTTTTCTCTCCAGCGAGGTTGCTTTTCCTTTCAGTTTCTCAGTCACAATAAAGAGGACACAGAAACTCAAAATCTGAGCCAAAAATGGGTGCTAACCTGTCTGTACCTCACAAAAGAGTCTATTATTACATTTTATATACCTTGAATAATAGCGAGACCCATTATTCAAAGAAACAGCTGAAAAAATTAACTCTGTGGTTGTTTTCTCAGTTTCCACATGTATCATTAGAGCAAATAAGCTCCCCAGAATTTTGGGAGGCTATAACAAAAAAAAAGAGTTGAATCTGGCTCCTCTAATAATAAAGAAGATGCAAATTTTGCCTTTTATAGCTTAAAAATTAAGTTTGCATTGCAAAAGCAAAATAAAAATGAAAAAAGCCAGTTCTTTGTGAATTTTCCCCAGCTTGTACCTTTGCAGGCAGTTCGAGTGCTCAAACCTCCCATCTCAGTGGTCCCCAGGTGGGGGGGGTCACAAGATGGAGGGGATTCCTTTGTCCAAAATGGCCAAAGCTATGTGCTCCCGAGCCATGAGGAGTCTCTCCCTTTATCTGTCCCTCCTTCTCGCAATCCCTTCTTCTCTCCAGACCCCTCCCTCCCTTCGGTGCTGCCCCCAGCACTGCCCTCTCCTCTGACTCTGCCTCCTACCTCAAACCTCTGCCCTCCGACTCCTCCCTGTGTGACTCAAGCCTCCAGCCCCTCCCTGCCCCTGGTTCCCACGGTTTCCCCACCCACAGTCCCAGTTCCCATGCACCAGAGGGATGAGGTGGGGAGCCGGGAACCTGGAAGCAGGAAGCGATCCCAGCTTTTCTGCCACCCCTTTCACCTATCAACAGTCAAAAAGAAGGAGTGCTGTCCACAGTAATTGGGACCCCTTCCCCCAACAAGCGATTCAGGGTTTATGCAAAGCTCAGGACAAATTCAAATATGAAAGAGAATATTTTTGCAACTGTTTAAAAGCAAATTTAGCAAGGAATACTACAGTTCCCTTTGACCTCCAAAAAGATTTACTTCCAGAGCTTTGGCAAAATCCTGGAATGGCTGTTGATAATAAGAATCTGCCAATTCAATTAGCAACCCAGCCCAATAAGTCTTTCCAACCTTACAGTAAAATAAAGCAGCTTCCATCAGAACCTTTAGTAACATTTGTGGAGCGGTTAACCCGAGCTATCGAGTTACAGGTTAAGAATGAAGGAGCCCAAGAACAGGTCCTGGAGGAGACTGCTCTGGCTGATGCAAATGAACAGTGCAAGGCAGCCATCCTCAGCCTGTCCGTAGAACCAGCTCCAACTTTACATGACATGCTCCAGGTGTGTGCCAGGAAGATTCCCTTCATAAAAGATCATCAAAACCACAATTCCAGAGTCAAGCCACCACAAAAAGCTGCTGCTGCAGACACCGTGCCTCCTGTGCCTGTGCCACGGCCACCGCCCAAGAGAAGGACAATGTGTCTCCTGTGCGATCAGGCTGGACATTGGGCATCTCAATGCCCTTTGAAGAAGCCATTTCTGGACTTTCAGGACAATGGGGGCGGGAGGTCTCAAAGGGCTAAAGGGAATTTTTCAAAAAAACTAGAAAATGTAAATGTTAAACTAAATAATCCTGCTTTAACCAGTTCTGCCTTTCAGCAAAAGTCACCAGATGTGTTAGTAAAGGATCCAGCGACCAGAGAAGCAAAAAGTCCTCATGATCAGGTCACCTGGGGTCGTGGGTACGCCTATGTGTCCACTCCCTCAGGTCTCAAGTGGGTGCCAGCTGAGTGGGTGAAACCTTTCATCCCCAAAACTGCAAAGCCACCTGCATAGGCCCCACAAGTGGCCAGCGCTGCCTGGAGGAGGAGAAAGTGCTGAACCCTCTCCTTCTAATTATCATTATTCCTTAACAGTGTTTTTCTAAACAGTTTGCACTAAAGGTCATTTTTCTTTTGCAACTTTTAAGGTACTCAAGGTCCAAACTCTGAGCATCTCCCACGAACCAAGCTTTCCTCCTTCTCAATTTAATAAGAAAAGGGAAAATGTTGTAATGCATTAATTTGGTTTATATTTCATCAGATTTGTAATGTTCTTTTCTATCTGCCCTTGCCCAGCAGTGCCCATCCCCCACACTGAGATGTAACCTAATCCTGTTCCCTCCCGCTTTATCCCTGATCCGGTGGTGCCTCTGGGCCCTGCCTCTGGGCCCTGCCTCTGGGGGAAAAGCCACGGCAGGGGAGGGGCCAGGGCTCTCTGGCATCGGCGAGTCATTGGGAAAGGTCTCCAGCAAGCAGAGCAGGACATGAGAATAAAAGCTGTAACATCCAAGCCGGTGCCAGAGAGCAGACTTTTGCCATGAGCAAGTCTAATCTCATGGGGAAAACTACATGTTCCCCTTCCACAGGTGTTGAATATGATTTTTAATAGAGAGCAGGAGAACATGGGCACAGAGGTGTTAGTTCCATGCATATGTATGCAAGATGAGATAGAAAACATTTTATCTACATTGAGAAATAACTGAAAGAAAATGACAGTAAAATTAGTATTGCAAAGTATTCTGGAAGTTAACATATAGCATGGTTTATAAACAAATTAAACATTTTAGCCTGCAACAACCGAAGTAAAATGAGTGGATCAAAAGAGAAACTGTTGTTCACCCTTCATCAGTCATTAACATATGTTCTAATGACTTATTAAAGAAATATGGGTATTGATCTAGTATCGATACCCAACTGTGACGGACAAAAACTCTCTAACAGTTTAAAGTTAGAAAGTGTATGTTTATTACGGCTGGGCAGCACGTGGGATATTTCCCTAATTCACACTGTGAAATTCACAGGTAATTACAAAGTCTTTTATTTACAAAAGTGTTGAATACCCAAAATACAAATATATATTCATACCCCTGTCACCTCCCATTCCTTGCTTCGTATGCTAATTGGCAAAATGCTATTAAGCATGCGTACTTTGTTTCCTAAAATGAGTCGGGGGTCTATTCTGGGGAGGGGTCACCCGAAATGAGGAAGTAAGATGAGTCTTCCCCGTCCTGACCTTTCTACCTTTTCAATGCATTCATGACAAATGAATCTTTGGTAGAACTTACAGTTTCCTGTGTTCAATGGGTCCTTTAAGCAGGAAATCTGCAGCTATCTTATGTCCTATTTACCACATTTTGTTTTTCATTACAAGCACAGCTACATAAACATAAAGTTGACAAGCAATGAGTTACTAATAGTGGGGTATCTTATCTAAGATCTGGCTTCTGTTAACTGTGAACAAAGATTACCTATCTACTTCAGCTAATTCAGCAACTTACTATCTTAACTTTCCTAAAAATCCCTAATTCTTCAAATTTAATATCTCACTAAAAGTTGCACAAACAGAAAGTGTTTCTAAAAAAAGGACAAGATTGCACTTCACCCAGCTTGGAAGTGAGAGTTCAGAGCATCTGAAGCATGATGCATTACCATGAAAAACAAAGTTTACAAGCATAAAAAATTTATCATCCATATGCTCTTCAAATGGAAGAGCAGCTGTATCCATGGGTTTAGGAATGTAGTGGACTAAATGTCCAGGAATTACAGCATTATCTTTCATCATACACCAGGTGAGATGAATGCAGGAAAAGTAAAGACTAGTGAAACAAATTTTGAAAATCAACAGAATATATTGCATTGAGATGCTGATAGTTTCTTTCCATTGAATTCAGTGCAGAAAGATGAGTCACTGACTGATGCCTGGGTCTCCACAATCAAACACAACTGAATCTTACTGGAATTAAGGAAAGAACACACTCATACATGTTATAATAAATCTATTATGGAATTCAAAATACATGGGAAAGGATGATTTTTCTTTGTAATTTCCATTGTAATACCTTCTGTGGAGCAGTAAGAAATTTTACTTCAGAAGCATAATATCATAGACACCTAAAGGAGTATAAACAAAAAGTAAAGCTTTTATGAGTATCTTCCAGAAATGCTTGGAAACTGGAAAATTTTATTAAATTGTTGTCATAAAATTCTCAGGATATGTTGGACTGTGTACGGTCAAAGCTAAATACCCCATATAATTATCTAAAATTGTGTGATATTTTTGTATCTTACAGTGAAAGAAATTAACCTAAGATTTCAGATTTGGATGCATCAGGATTGTATCACAAACTTTGATCTTTAATGTAGGTGACAAAGACAAAAAGTAATATAATGGAGGGATAAATCATCTGGATAAAGACTGTGATCTCCAGAAACTACTAGTATTTTATAATAGCATAGAGAGGGGGCATTCCTGACTCAGGAAAAGAGAAGCTGGGCTGAAATGGTCAAAAAGAGAACTGACACCTGACCTTAACCATTTACTTCTCTAAAATGACAGACAGCATGGAGAGTATAAATCTTCAGTTCCCTTGAAGCTGCAAAATAAAACTTAAAACTAACAATCAATTAGATAAAAGGATGTAAAAGTAGACACATAGGATGGTAAATGTAGCTGGAATCAGTGGATAAACAGATAATGAGGAACCTAAGTGGATCTTGTGGCAAACTTCTGTAACAAGAAGAGTTCAAGGCAGGAGAACTTAGAGTTTTGGGGACTCTCAGCAAATACAACCACTGGAAACTCCTTTAGATGATCTAAGACCACAAAAGGAGTTCCGGTAAGGGGATGCAACATGTAAGTTAGTGCTAGGAAATGTGATGTTTATCTATTAACTAGGAAGTATGTTGTAATGAATGTGTATGATCCTGATGGAATAAATACCTTCTTGTAAAATTTCATGACATACGTCTGAGTGTAGAAAAGTCCTCCAAATCTATCCAGTGCTGTAAAAAAAAATGCCTGCTTTCTAATACCTCAAATTGTATTAGAAAGTTCATTCCCCAGACAATTTTGGTGCCAAAAGAAAAAGAAAACTGCTTAAAATTAGAACAAGCTAGAGTAGAAAAAGTAGGGAGGAACCGTACTTAACCCAGTGAGGATAGGTACTTGTCTCTAAATAACAACAGATGGAGCAGTAGGTATAATTCCCACTAGTATGCTAACCCACACCCACACACCTATGCTAACAAATGGAGATCATCTGTTAGTTCAGGATACCACAAAGGCAGATTCCTCCATCGGAAAACTCCAAAGCCATTTTTCACTGCATTGGAGAGCAAAACAAGGGAAGAGAAAGACAAAGAGTATGGAGTAGGCAGTGTGCAAGGCAAGCATTGACTGAAAGATATCGAGATTTCAAAGATAAAAAGTCAAATACGTAGCCACAGATGGCTCTGCAAGATTTCCTATAAATAGTTAAGCTCTGAAGACAGAGCAGAAAAAGAAAAAAGTTAAAGAGAAGATATATTTATCCTATTTAGCTGGTTTTGGTTGGGATGCAGTTAGTTTTCTCCCTAATAACTAGTATGGGGTTTTGTTTGCACTTTTTCTGGAAACAGTATTGCTAACACAGGCATATTTTTGCTACACCTGAGCAATGCTATGACAGACAGGCCTTTATTGCTCCTCACCTATGCCACCAGTGAGGAGGTTGACGGGTGCACAGAAAGTTGGGAGGTGGCACAGCTGAGACAGCTGACTCCAGATGACCCAAGGGATATTCCATACCACATGGCAACAAGCCCAGCACATAAAGTTGGAGGGAAAAAGGAAGGGGAGGGGACATTTGGGGTGATGGCATTTGTCTGCGGAAAGGAAAGGAAAGGAAAGGAAAGGAAAGGAAAGGAAAGGAAAGGAAAGGAAAGGAAAGGAAAGGAAAGGAAAGGAAAGGAAAGGAAAGGAAAGGAAAGGAAAGGAAAGGAAAGGAAAGGAAAGGAAAGGAAAGGAAAGGAAAGGAAAGGAAAGGAAAGGAAAGGAAAGGAAAGGAAAGGAAAGGAAAGGAAAGGAAAAGGAAAGGAAAGGAAAGGAAAGGAAAGGAAAGGAAAGGAAAGGAAAGGAAAGGAAAGGAAAGGAAAGGAAAGGAAAGGAAAGGAAAGGAAAGGAAAGGAAAGGAAAGGAAAGGAAAGGAAAGGAAAGGAAAGGAAAGGAAAGGAAAGGAAAGGAAAGGAAAGGAAAGGAAAGGAAAGGAAAGGAAAGGAAAGGAAAGGGAAAGGGAAGGGAAGGGAAGGGAAGGGAAGGGAAGGGAAGGGAAGGGAAGGAGGGAAGGGAAGGGAAGGGAAGGGAAGGTGTGGGAAGGGAAGGGAAGGGAAGGAAGGGAAGGGAAGGGAAGGGAAGGAAGGGAAGGGAAGGGAAGGGAAGGTGCGGGAAGGGAAGGGAAGGTGCGGGAAGGGAAGGGAAGGGAAGGGAAGGGAAGGGAAGGGAAGGGAAGGGAAGGGAAGGGAAGGGAAGGGAAGGGAAGGGAAGGGAAGGGAAGGGAAGGGAAGGGAAGGGAAGGGAAGGGAAGGGAAGGGAAGGGAAGGGAAGGGAAGGGAAGGGAAGGGAAGGGAAGGGAAGGGAAGGAAGGGAAGGAAAGGAAAAGGAAAAGGAAAAGGAAAAGGAAAAGGAAAAGGAAAAGGAAAAGGAAAAGGAAAAGGAAAAGGAAAAGGAAAAGGAAAAGGAAAAGGAAAAGGAAAAGGAAAAGGAAAAGGAA
Organism: Progne subis subis; assembly: GCA_022316685.1. Lineage (NCBI taxonomy): Eukaryota > Metazoa > Chordata > Aves > Passeriformes > Hirundinidae > Progne > Progne subis. The sequence continues at coordinate 25,958 of JAKJHU010001918.1, forward strand.
AAGGAAAAGGAAAAGGAAAAGGAAAAGGAAAGGAAAGGAAGAAGGAAAGTTTACACTCTCAGAAATTAGTTAACAATTGAAAATGAGGCTTTGTGGTGTTTAGTTGCTAACTGACGTTAAAACACAACAATGGTTTAGTGACCTTCCTTCCTCCCCCCCCTCCCTCCCTCCCTCCTTTATTTTTCTTCTTCTCCAGGCTGATTACAGTAGTGTTACAGAACAGTGAAGATTTTTAATAGCCTTTGAATGTCCTTGACAACAAACTGGTCCTTTTGGGATCCAGGACATTGCTGAATTAAAGTTGAGTTCTTTTTTCATTGACTTGTTTCACTGTACACTATAGCTCCAAAAAGACCTCCAAACCGAACAAGAGATTGTGATGGTACCATCATAATACTTTCTATTCTGAATGTTCCCAGTCATTGTTGCAAGCACTTTCAACTTTCTCCTTTGTGCTATGCTACATCTGACATCACTGTCACAAACCCAATAAAAGGTCTACAAATTCAGAACAAGCATTTAAAACAAGTCATCAGAACTGATATTATATTGCATCCATGTTCTTTTCTCTTAGCCAGCACTTTTCCCCAACCCTTTGTCTGCTCTCTTTATTTAGATGTTAAACCCTTGGATCAGTTAATGGTCCATGCCATTTATACTGTAAGATACAGCATGAAACTTCTGTTACAGTGCCCTCATTTTCCATTAGCACTATTAAAAAATTATGATAAAAAATAGAGTGAAAGATGAATATCTCCCCAGAGTTTATACAGAATAAGCCAAAGAGCAGTTCTTCACAACTCTCATTTCTTTCTTCTTTGAGACCTAGGCATAGTCATTAAATTGCTAAGCAAGACTAGCAGAATGCTAATACTGCAATTAGCACTGTAATTCTCAGACCTGAGTGGAATTTCAGGCCATCACAGAGTCTAAGCTCCCAAGGTGTAAAGAAATAGCAGAGTGCTGTCACCAGTAATACCATGAAGCCTCTCATATATGGAAATTGGATTCTGCTTCAGTAAAACATCCTTGAACAAAGAAAGTGTAACACATAACCATTTTTTGTTTTGTTTTGTTTTGTTTTCAAGATGATGAAGATGCAAAAGAATATGTAGGATTATTTTGCATGCCTTGTTTGTTTGATTTTGCTAGCCCCTACTAAGTAGCACACTTAGGTGTTTGTTCTGTGGGATTATGCTTCTAAAAGTATTCTTCAGACTTTACCCTTACTGTCTCTCCAGTATTACATCAGTTCACTTTCAAAAATTGGACTGCAGTAATGGTAAAAAATTAACAAGTAGAGAATGAAATTAATATTAAATATTAAACCTAACTACTTAATAAGGGTTCTGGGGGGTTAGTTATAGTGGCACGCCCTTCTTGTACAGATTCTTTATTTAAATGCCAGTTTTGTTGAATATCTGTGACTTTGAAAGTCACAGCTAGTATTCTTGCACTAAACCCTTCTTGGCAGAGTAAAGACAAAATAAACTTTCCTTTTTTTTACTACTGCAAAAGAATATGTTATTATAATGGAGTTTTCATTGATGCATCTCAAAGTACTGTGAAGTAAACAGAAGCTGTTGATGATTTTTTCATTCTCTCAACCATTTTATAGGACGTCATGGAATCACAGAATGGATGAGTGTGGTAGGCGTCTCTGGAGATAATCTAGTTCAATGCCCTTGCTCAAAGCAGAATAAACTGTAGTAAATAACTTAGGACAATGTACAGTGAGATTTTGAGTATCTCCAGGGATGACAACTTCACAATCTCCTGTGAAAGGAGAACCTACTCAGGGAACCTACTGTAGAGTTCAAACATCACAGTCAAAATTATTTTCTTATGTTTAGACAGAGTTTCTGTTATTTCACTTTTCAGTTGTCTCTTGTCTTGCCACTGGCATTAGTGCAGAGTTCATCTTCTTCTCCTGATATATATTTATTCACATTGATAAGATTCCCTCAAGCATTTTCTCCATGCTGAAGAGTCCCAGCCACTCTCAGCCACCCCTCATGTAAGACAAGCTCCAATTCATTACCTTTGTGGCCCAGTGCTGATGTTGCTCTAGTGTGTTTGTGTCGTTTGTTCTGGAGAGGGCAGAGCTGTCCACAGCCCCTCAGTCTGTCTCATCAGGTGTGAGCAGAGGGGAAGGACTGGATACCTCAATATATAGACTGCTAATGCAGACCATCTCGGCTGCAGTAGTAGCATGCTCAAGTACGGTCAGCTTGTCTCCCAGAAACTCCAGGTTCTTCTCTGCAGGGCTGGTTTCCAGCCAGTCAACCCCTTCCTCCCCCCGCCCCACCCTGCCTTCCGCCCATGCAGTAATGCTGGAAGTGTAATTCCTCCCCAGATATAGGGGTTTGCATTTCTCTTTACTGAACTGCATGAAGTTCCTGTTGACATATTATTCCAGCTTGCTAATGCCCTCTAAATGATCCACCTGATATCAGTCACTACTTCCTGTTTTGTATCATCTTCAAATTACCCCTTCCCTTCCCTTCCCTTCCCTTCCCTTCCCTTCCCTTCCCTTCCCTTCCTTCCCTTCCTTCCCTTCCCTTCCCTTCCCTTCCCTTCCCTTCCCTTCCCTTCCCTTCCCTTCCCTTCCCTTCCCTTCCCTTCCCTTCCCTTCCCTTCCCTTCCCTTCCCTTCCCTTCCCTTCCCTTCCTTCCCTTCCCTTCCCTTCCCTTCCCTTCCCTTCCCTTCCCTTCCCTTCCCTTCCCTTCCCTTCCCTTCCCTTCCCTTCCCTTCCCTTCCCTCTCCCTCTCCCTCTCCCTCTCCCTCTCCCTCTCCCTCTCCCTCTCCCTCTCCCTCTCCCTCTCCCTCTCCCTCTCCCTCTCCCTCTCCCTCTCCCTCTCCCTCTCCCTCTCCCTCTCCCTCTCCCTCTCCCTCTCCCTCTCCCTCTCCCTCTCCCTCTCCCTCTCCCTCTCCCTCTCCCTCTCCCTCTCCCTCTCCCTCTCCCTTATTTTATAAAAAAATATAAAGATGAGGTTCTCAAATAATGAGTTATAGGAACATGACCTTTGATACACAATGAAGGCTCAGTAAAGAAAAGGTTAATATAATCATGCTGACATTACATTTTCTTTCTTTTTCATATTTCATGATCTACAAACGTAAATCACAAAACAGAACAAAACTTATCGGTCCATAATTTTTAGAGCTATTTCACCCATTTAACAATGATGACATATATGGCCTATGACCCACTTGCCAATCAAAAGATACACATACATCCCACCTTTTCCATACAGAGAAAAAAAAAACTTAACATTTGCAAATATAAGGTTAAAAAGAATTTAATTTTTAACTGTCTTGCAACGTATACACAAAGTGTAATAGAAGACATACTCAGATTGAGTTGTTTTACTATGGAAATTATAAGTAACATACCTTAGGACTTAGTGGATTCAAGTCCTGGAGACAATCACTGCACCTTTGAAAATAAAATTAATCTGTCAAAACTACTGCAACTAATTTAGTTTAGGATAAAAATCCTTGTCCTCTGAAAGCTTTTATTTAGCACAGTTTTCAAGCTGCCTTAGTACTTAGCAGCATGTTCCTATCTGATTTCCAGCTACCTTCAAGGGATGAGTGAAATTTGTTCAGTCCCTCAGTTCCTTTTTTCCGTTTTCCAATAAAGTTCACTGTACTATCCAATCCCCCCCAGCCCAGGCTCCCTTCCTGGGTTTATGTGCATTTTGTATTATGATGCCTATCAAGAAACCTTTCTAAAACAACTATTTTATTAAGTGTATATCAACTATACTTTGTAGTCCCTCTGCAGCACTGTTTACTGTAGTAGCAGTTAACCAACAAATTGTTCAAGAATAAATACTAATCTCACAGATGACAGAAAGAAAATACCTAGCACCAACTTCTTTCTCAGCTCTTTTTGGAATGAAGGAGAATATAATGACTGGACTTTTGGTTTACCTGTGTCAGCACGTTGGATAAAGCACTTTAGGTGGAGCACTGGGAACAGTTTATTTTGCCAAGGAACACCTTGATAAGCCTTTTCTCATCCTAGCTTTCATTTTGCCTGTTATGTGAATGACATCACACTCTCCCATACTCCGTTGTGGAAGACATATCTTTTACTCCTCTATTTGTGCAGTGATTTCAAAAAAGTAATAAAAATTTATAGTATTTAAGTATCTTAGTTCAAGATAGCAAATTGACAGTTAATGCCAGCATATTTTTTTCTGAGAGAATAATACTCTTATGGTAGCATGTCTTTGTCATCCTTTTTTCTACTCTAGATATGTATTTATAAATATATATTATATATATAATATATATAAATATATATATTATATATATAAATATATATTTATATTATTGTGAATCTTATAGACTTGTATATGTATGTATATAGCATTGGCACATATTTTTTGAATACTGCCTGAAAATATTTGTTTATTTCTTATGCCTTTGAAAATATCTTAATTCATAAAATATTGGACTTGCCACATCCAATTTTCTGTGTGTTGATTTACCTGCCACCCTTGAAATACAATAAAACTATAGTCCAAGTACTCTACTGTTACTCTGCTAAAGAGCTTGCCTTTTTACAATATAGATAGTAAAATCTTGATTCTTAATGTAGAACAATTTCACCTTAATTTCACAGGTTTACATGTTTTATAGCAAAATACACAGTTTTATGTGGATGATCCAAGATATTTCCTTTATGTTTATATCATTAAATGGTCTCTGTAAAAGCCATCACAGTGGTGTAAGAATCAGAGTAATCTTGTCACTACAGCAGTTGTTTTATCGGCTAGCACAAGGAAAAGTGTGTTTTATCACCTTTAACAACCTGACTTGTGTGCTGTTAGGGATACATTCTGATTTTTTGGTGTACAATTTGTTTTTTCCTCATTAGGTATATTTTTGTGTGTACAAATCAACATGACAGCAATTTATTCAAAGACAGTGAAAATTCTGACAAACATTTTCAGTTGCATTAACCTGCATACAAAAAAATAAATTTAGATAAATATTATTGCAGAAAGATAAAATAAAAAAAAGAAACAAAAATAAACCCCACCCAAAGCTAAAATTTGCTCATTTGAAATAATCATCTTGAAAATAAACCTGAAACAAATGCATTCATTTCAAGGAAGCAGATATTCCTTCTAACTGGAATGATTCAGATAAACACACCGACAGTTTTTGCAACAGTATGAAAAAATTCCCTCCAGTTATGAAAAAAAAAAAAGAAGAATATAATTTTTAAGCTGTAATTCATACTTAATAGAATAAATGTCACTATCACTTCATAAACAGAGAACTTATTGTGTTTTCAAGCTTCTTCTAGTAAAGCTTTCTTTCTGCTGTACATATTACAAACTACTGATTTTAAATCCACATCCCCAAACAGATTTTTGCTAATGTTCTTTTTAAAAATTCCACAACTCTTATTTCATTATACTATCTGGAAAATGCTCTTCAATCATTCAGATTGAAACAGTGGTTTAGACTTCAGCTGATATAACAGCTGATGTTAAAAACTTGCCAACAGGGTTTGTACTTAGCTGAAGTCAATAGAGAAAAATATTACCAGTGGCCTCATAAGTCCTGATCCTCCAGTTTCTGTATTTTTGACAATGATGTATTTCTTGGATTGCTAACACAATGGCATTGAAGCCAAGACTATCAGCTCCATTAATCCCTGATGAGAAAGCAGCTGACATCCTTCAGTGATGACTACTCTACGTTTCGCTAAGGAACATCACTTGTTAAAATTTGTATATATTCTGACACATTTATTTGATTTAAAAAAAAGGAAAAACACAACTTTCATATGCTTAGAACAACCTCACAAGATACCAACATATTAGGCACCTAGTCAATTTATTTCATCTCAAGAACTAATTAATTCACTTTCTGGCACAGTTTATTCAAATGCAAAAATAGAAATAGTGATCTGTAAAACAAAAAGACAGATACATATATCAACACATTAGGTGGTGAGATTAGTTTACTCAAAAGAGCAATGGGCTATGGACTGGATTTTCTTTTGTCTGCTAGTTATGACCAAATGCCTCTTTGAAACAAAATTATGCCAGTTATGGAGTTGAGACAGCTTTTGTCAATGACAGAACAAGATAAACAATTATGGATCATAAAGTATCCAAAGTACGACTGTTCAGCTGGCGAAGGATTTTCAGCCTATGTTGTTAAGTAGAAATTTCTGTAAAGCGTTGTCGTGTTATAGTTCTAGTGTCCCCACGTTTCAGAGAAGCCCTCATTCTCTGCTGAAAGTGCAGCCTTTTGCCACAAAGTTGCCATTTTGCTGATCCTCCAAAAATCTGGCAAAAGTGGCTAAGTTAGGGGGCTTGTGTGCACACACAGTAGAGTGAAGGGAAAAATAAAATGGTACCTGCCAAAAATTAGTTATTTGTGACCAAGAAATGACCTGGCATGGAGGACAAGAAGGTCCAGCTGCAGAAGAAGTTGAGCTGGCTGAACAGGATAGGAACGACAGGAGAGAAGAACTCCATATAAGGGAGGGAAGTTTCCCTTGGAAATGAGGCACATTGCAGAGTTGTCTTGCAACAATCCATCACTCGGACATGAGTGCCCAAAGGCCAGAGGCCACCTCTGGGCAGCAGAACTTGGATGGAGAATGGATCCAATATTGGGCTCATGTCCATGGGATTGGTACTATTGAATGTGTATGTTAGGAATTGACACCTGCTGCTTCTCTGTATGCTCCAGGTAGAACAGCTTATAGTGATAAGACTGTCCAGCGCACATTAAATATTCTGTATTTAAGCACAATCTTGTGTTTAACTCTGTCCAAGGCATACAATAAAATTTCCCCAACAAGAGACTTGTGAATTAGTGGTTGAAAACATAAAGATTCTGCTTGCACAATTGACTGGACTATATGCATGATATTTCCACACAAAGGGTGGGTTTATCTCACCCACAGTTATAATATAAAAATAATTTTAATTTGATGATACAACTCTTGGAACTTTCAGACACACTACAGATCTCTACTGGGATGTTCTGTGAATATTTATCAAACATTTATTTTGGATTAAATTGTTTCATATAAAATGAAAATATATTGTATGTACTCAGGTAAGTACTTTTTATGCATCCTATTGTATGTACCAGAAGGACAATATGATTTTCTCTTAACATAATCTATAGACCTTGCTATCTACACTGAAAAAAAAATGGAGAATCACCCAGCCTGCAATTGTCAGCTAGGTGAGCTATAAAAATAAATTTCCATAGCTAAAAACAATTAGGAATGTAATACTGAAGGCACAGTTCTTGCAATAACTAAGAGGTAATTACTAAGCTTGTTCTGTATCTGATAGACAAAAACTTTGAAAGGAAATTAAACCACTGATTTCTTGTCCTACATTTAGATTCCAAATGAGATCATATAATTACGGATGAATGAATTTTTATCCTCATTTTATACCCAAAATCACGTCTAGCATGCAGACTGCAAAAGCAAGGAAAAACAGAAACTAGTGTGTTTATTTCAAGGAATAAGAGTGTAGATTCACTTTGAGCTGGTACAGTCTTGCAGCTACATGAAGATGAAAATTATTCAACCCCAATGAACTCATCTACATCCACAGGAAAATTTCACATAAAGTTAAGCATGTATCACGAGGACCCTCTGAAGGAATTAGCATCACAGCCACAGAAGTAAAGAACTGATGGCAGAATGTGCTTTAGGAAGGTACATAACCAGCAGATTCCCATGCTGGTCACATCAAAACTCTTTTCATACTATTCTGCCATAAGCAGCATTAGCTCCTCCACATTCTTTACCCATAAAAAGGCCTCTATCATTTCTTCATTCTTAATGGCATAGTCGCATTCTTCACTGACAGCTGCTTCTCATATTTTAAAAGACCTTTCAAGTGACACTCTGTCATAGGAACACGTACATTTCCTGACTTAAGCTTGGGAACAATGTAACTAACATGTCTCTACTAAATGGAACAAAAAAATGCTGTGCTCATCTACCTCCACTGCACCTAAAAAATTCCATCTTTCACCAAGAAAACTGAATCTGTTTAGTCCTTAATGTGCTATAGATAGATTTCTGCTGAGTTAATCATAGCATTAATACTGGAAAGCCAAGACTAAACTTAGTGCTGGTAATTTTGTATTTAAAACAAGATTATGGAAAATGAGAGTAATGGACCTCATGGAACTGAAAAATCATCCATCATAGTAGCAGAAAATGTAACTAAGTCAGGTCCATGAGAGCAACAGTAGAACTTCTGAAATTCATGGCTTTATCAGAACACAGTATGCCACTGCAAATTATAGTTCTATGGAAATTTTTTTGAGAGGACAGTGACTGAAATTTTGCTTAATTTATCCTAAATTTTGTCTGGGTCATTGTCTTGGTTTGAAAAAGACAGTTGTCTGCTAAGGAGAGGCAAGCCTCCGGGTTATTATAATTTAGAAGATTAAAAAAAAAAAACTTTCGGTCAGAGCTATAGGGAAAAGGAATAACAGTCCTTTACTAGTAAATATAACAGGACAGACAAACAACAACAGCACTTATAATAACAGTAAAACAGAACCAAGAACCCTGAGGGCAAACGGTGGCAAAGTCCGTCGCTGATGGCTGCAAGCTGGAAGCGATGGATTGTCCTCAGCAGGCAGGCAGGGAGTGCCCCGGCAGGCAAAGTGGGCAGTGCCGAAGAACTCGCAGCGGCTGGACCCCGGGCTGACCCAAAATCCAGCAGGGTAACGAAGAAACTCCGAATTCCTGGGCGCTCTAACAGATGATAGAATTCCCAGGACCAAACTCCTCCGTTAGCTGTGGACTCCAGGCAGCTACCCGTAGTCCGACCGTCCTCCCCGGGAAAGCTGAGAGAAGTGAGGCCACCCCCCAGCTCTCTCCGGAGCCTCCTCCCTTCCCCAAAACCAAGTGATCAACTTCTTTTGTCAGCTTAAGCACCGCTTAAACTGCGCCTACTTAAAATCTAGCAACTCATGGGGGGGGGGGGGGGGGGGAAATTCTACAGGAGAACTTAACCCTCAACATTATCCACCCCGAATTTTTCCCACCCTAACATATTATATTGAATTTAAACCTTTAAATAATATACATATATATACACGTGAATATAAATACAGACGCAGTCACAGTATTCACCGAAAAACAAGGTCCCCTTGAGGTATGCAGCGGGTCTCTCCATCCTTTTGCATCACCCACCATGTGCAGCCAGGTCCCTGAGCAAAAACAACCCCACGAGCGGGATTGTCTTTGCTGGAGGCAGAATTAATCCAGACAGTTTTTCCCAGCATTCCTCTCATGTGTACCACTGGAACCTTATCTCCATCTCTTGTTCTCAGGGGCTCAGATTGGGCAGGGCCGGCTCGGTTGGTGGAACCTCGAGTGTTCACTAACCAGGTGGCCTCTGCTAAATTAATCTCCCAGTTCTTGAAAGTACCCCCACCCAGTGCCTTCAAAGTGGTTTTAAGCAGGCCATTGCACCGTTCAACTTTCCCGGCTGCTGGCGCATGATAAGGAATATGGTACACCCACTCAATGCCATGTTCTCTAGCCCAGGTGTTTATAAGGCTGTTCTTGAAATGAGTCCCGTTGTCAGACTCAATCCTCTCAGGGGTGCCATGTCTCCACAGGATTTGCTTTTCAAGGCCCAGGATGGTGTTCCGGGCAGTAGCGTGAGGCACAGGGTAGGTCTCCAACCATCCAGTGGTGGCTTCCACCATGGTCAGCACATAGCGCTTGCCTTGGCGGGTTTGGGGAAGCGTGATGTAGTCAATTTGCCAGGCTTCCCCGTACTTATATTTGGACCATCGTCCGCCATACCATAGGGGCTTCACCCGCTTGGCCTGCTTGATGGTAGCACACGTCTCACAGTCATGGATAACCTGAGAAATGCTGTCCATGGTTAGATCCACCCCTCGGTCTCGTGCCCACTTATAGGTGGCATCTCTGCCCTGGTGACCTGAGGCATCATGGGCCCATCGAGCTAGGAACAACTCTCCCTTGTGTTGCCAATCTAAGTCTATCTTTGACACCTCTATCTTTGCAGCTTGATCTACCTGCTCGTTGTTTCGGTGCTCCTCATTAGCCCGACTCTTGGGGACATGGGCATCTACATGACGGACTTTGACAGGTAGCTTCTCTACCCTAGTGGCAATGTCCTTCCACTCATCTGCAGCCCAGATTGGCTTTCCTCTACGTTGCCAATTGGCCTTTTTCCACCTGTCCAGCCAACCCCACAGAGCATTGGCCACCATCCACGAATCAGTGTAGAGGTAGAGCTTTGGCCACTTCTCTCTTTCAGCAATGTCCAGGGCCAGTTGAACAGCTTTGAGTTCAGCAAGTTGGCTTGACCCACCTTCTCCTTCAGTGGCTTCTGCAACCTGTCGTGTGGGGCTCCATACAGCTGCTTTCCACTTCCGGTTCATCCCTACGATGCGGCAGGAACCGTCAGTGAAAAGAGCATAGCGTGTTTCTTCTGCTGGTAGTTGGTTGTATGGTGGACCCTCTTCTGCACGTGTCACTTGTTCCTGCTCCTCTTCATCTGTGAGACCAAAGTTCTCACCATCTGGCCAGTTTGTAATTATCTCCAAAATCCCAGGGCGATTTGGGTTTCCAATGCGGGCGCGCTGAGTGATGAGGGCAATCCATTTGCTCCACGTGGCGTCGGTGGCATGATGGGTGGAGGGAACCTTTCCTTTAAACATCCACCCCAGCACTGGTAGTCGAGGTGCCAGCAGGAGTTGTGCTTCTGTGCCAATCACCTCTGAGGCAGCTTGAACTCCTTCATAGGCGGCCAAGATTTCCTTCTCTGTTGGAGTGTAGTTGGCTTCAGACCCTCTGTAGCTTCGGCTCCAGAATCCCAGTGGTCGGCCCCGAGTCTCCCCAGGCACCTTCTGCCAAAGGCTCCAGGACAGGCCATTGTTCCCGGCTGCTGAGTAGAGCACGTTCTTCACATCTGGTCCTGTCCTGACTGGGCCAAGGGCCACTGCATGAGCGATCTCCTGCTTGATCTGGGCAAAGGCTTGTTGCTGTTCAGGGCCCCAGTGGAAATGGTTCTTCTTGCGGGTGACCAGGTAGAGAGGGCTCACAATCTGGCTGTACTCAGGAATGTGCATCCTCCAGAAACCTATGGCGCCTAGGAAAGCTTGTGTTTCCTTCTTGCTGGTCGGTGGAGACATTGCGGTGATCTTATTGATGACCTCAGTGGGAATCTGCCGCCGTCCATCTTGCCACTTTACTCCTAGGAACTGGATCTCTCGGGCAGGTCCCTTGACCTTGCTCTGCTTGATGGCAAAACCAGCTTTCAGGAGAATTTGGATGATCTTCTCTCCTTTCTCAAACACTTCCATTGCCGTGTTCCCCCACACAATGATGTCATCGATATACTGTAGGTGCTCCGGAGCCTCACCCTTTTCCAGTGCAGCCTGGATCAGTCCATGGCAGATGGTGGGGCTGTGTTTCCACCCCTGGGGCAGTCGGTTCCAGGTGTACTGCACGCCCCTCCAGGTGAAAGCAAACTGAGGCCTGCATTCTGCAGCCAGAGGAATGGAGAAAAATGCGTTAGCAATGTCAATGGTGGCGTACCATTTTGCTGCCTTGGACTCCAGCTCGTACTGGAGTTCCAGCATGTCCGGCACAGCAGCACTCAGTGGTGGAGTCACTTCGTTCAAGGCACGGTAGTCCACAGTCAGTCTCCATTCTCCGTCAGACTTGCGCACAGGCCAGATGGGGCTGTTGAAGGGTGAGTGGGTTTTGCTGACCACCCCTTGGCTCTCCAGCTCACGGATCATCTTGTGGATGGGGATCACGGCATCTCGATTTGTCCGGTACTGTCGGCGGTGCACCGTCGAGGTGGCAACTGGAACTCGTTGCTCTTCTACCTTTAGGAGTCCTACTGCAGATGGGTTCTCTGACAGTCCAGGCAAGCTATTCAATTTCTTAATGCCCTCTGCCTCCACAGCTGCTATTCCAAAAGCCCACCGGAGTCCTTTAGAGTCTTTGTAATAACCATTCCGGAGGAAGTCTATGCCCAAAATACACGGGGCCCCTGAGCCAGTCACAATTGGATGTTTCTGCCACTCCTTCCCGGTCAGGCTCACCTCAGCTTCTAACAGAGTCAATTCCTGTGATCCCCCCGTCACCCCGGCAATGGAAATAGGTTCTGTCCCCACATATTCCGATGGTATCAGTGTACACTGCGAACAGTATCAACTAAAGCCTCATATTTCTGTGGCTCTGATGTGCCAGGCCATCGAATCCACACCGTCCAATAGATCCGGTTTTCCCGTGCCTCTCCCTGGCTAGAGGCAGGGCCCCTCTAGCACCGGTCATTACTCCCTTCCTGGGCATACATGGTAGAGGTTCCTTCACAGGGATCTGACATATCCTCACTTCTATAATACCTGGCAGCTTGGTCATGTGAGGTTGAGGCTACCTTCATCTTAGTGGAACCCCCTCGGTTAGTGTTTCTCTCCTTGAGCTCACGCACCCTTGCTGCCAGGGCAGAAGTGGGTTTCCCATGCCACCTTCCCATGTCTTCCCCATGGTCACTCAGAAAGAACCACAGGTCAGCTCGTGGGGTGTACCCTCTCTCTCTAGCTGGGGCCGTTGAGCTCTGACTCTGGGGCCTGTAACTCGCACCGGTGCCACACAGGAACTGTTCCTCCTCATCTCCTCCCTCACCTCCCTTATCTCCTCTGTCACCTCCTCCATCTTCTCCCTGAGTTCCTTTGCCACGGCAGAGACCTGAGCCTGCATTGGGCCACTGATCATGCTCTCATAATTTCTAAGCTTGTTGGCTACAGAACCCACTGTCTCTCGGTTGTTATCGGCATTAATGGTTGCAATGAAGGTGGCGTATTGAGATGGTCCTAGAGTTGCCAGGTTCCACAGCATTTGCCCTGTGCACCTGACTTTGTCGGGGTCATTATCATGCTGTCCACCCCTCCCAAAGAGTACCTCCAATACTGCCACTTCTCTCAGCTGTTGGATCCCTTCCTCAAGGGTCTTCCAGCGCATTCTATGATGGTGCTCCTGCATTCTGTCTCTGTGGACAAACCTCTCCCTCACACTCATTAAAAGCCGCTCCCAAAGGGAAAGGGGCCCTGGCTCCCTTACAAATACCTGATTCACACCCGAGTCCTGGGTCAAGGGTCCCAAATTCCTTGCCTCACTACTATCTAGCTGCACGCCTGTACCTATAAGGTCCCAGACCCGAACTAACCAGGCTGTATAAGCCTCACGTCCCCGTCGTGCAAGATCTTTTTGCAGATTGCGGAGACTTTCATATGTCAGGGACTCGGTGATGATCTCAACCTCTGAGTCCCCCGCGGGTTGTGAGGGCCCTCCTTTCTTATCCTTGTTGCCTGGGTGCTCTGATTTCACCTTGTACTTCTTTGTTTCCACAGGGGCCACTGCTGCTGGCTGTGGCTGCTCCTGTGGTTCAGCTGGAACCTGGACGGTTGTAACGTCTGTGGGTTCCGCTGCTGCACCATCAGACTCTCCTTTGTCGGGGCAGGGGGAGGGTTTCCCAGCAGCTGGGGCTAATGAGGCTACTACAGGGGCAAGGTACTCCCTCAGCATCTCACCTATCTCCTTCACCCAATCTGGGTGGTTTATTCCTGAGGCAGGCTGTGGGGCAGGGTCAGGCTGTGGGGCAGGCTCAGGCTGTGGGGCAGGCTCAGGCTGTGGGGCAGTATCCTTATTCTCTAGGGGAGGTATCAGGGTGGTTACCCAGTCCAGTCTCCCCTTATCTCTAAATGCTACACAGAACAGGCATACCAGCAACACCAGCCACTGTATGATGTCATTAACATTCAGAGATTTGAACCCTTCAAAGACTGGTGGGGTAGGCCCAAAGAGCTGGGTGAAGGGTTGGGAAAAGGTTTCCCCTGGTATTATTTCCTCGCAGTATGTACCGTTGTTAAAGTAACTCCAAAAACACACAGTCAGTGTATGGTAGCCCTGAATCCATGTGCCTGCCTTCCAGAGAAAATTAAAATCCATGATTTCCTCACTTCGTTAACCCATATAGCAAACTGGATGACAGCCACAGCAACCTTAGTTACAGGGCCCATGTTTAGAAAAGGGCCTGCAAATGGGAGAAATACAGCCACAACCCACATGCCACCCGAACCAGACAAAGGCAGACCACATGATGCCCAGTACACAACAATGTAGGCACTTAAGAACTGTTATTCCTTTTTCTCTCAATGCCCCTCGAGCCCCACGAATTGGGCGCCAAATTCTGTCTTGGTTTGAAAAAGACAGTTGTCTGCTAAGGAGAGGCAAGCCTCCGGGTTATTATAATTTAGAAGATTAAAAAAAAAAACTTTCGGTCAGAGCTATAGGGAAAAGGAATAACAGTCCTTTACTAGTAAATATAACAGGACAGACAAACAACAACAGCACTTATAATAACAGTAAAACAGAACCAAGAACCCTGAGGGCAAACGGTGGCAAAGTCCGTCGCTGATGGCTGCAAGCTGGAAGCGATGGATTGTCCTCAGCAGGCAGGCAGGGAGTGCCCCGGCAGGCAAAGTGGGCAGTGCCGAAGAACTCGCAGCGGCTGGACCCCGGGCTGACCCAAAATCCAGCAGGGTAACGAAGAAACTCCGAATTCCTGGGCGCTCTAACAGATGATAGAATTCCCAGGACCAAACTCCTCCGTTAGCTGTGGACTCCAGGCAGCTACCCGTAGTCCGACCGTCCTCCCCGGGAAAGCTGAGAGAAGTGAGGCCACCCCCCAGCTCTCTCCGGAGCCTCCTCCCTTCCCCAAAACCAAGTGATCAACTTCTTTTGTCAGCTTAAGCACCGCTTAAACTGCGCCTACTTAAAATCTAGCAACTCATGGGGGGGGGGGGGGGGGGGGGGGAAAATTCTACAGGAGAACTTAACCCTCAACAGTCATAGCCACAAAACAATACCTGAGGACCAAAGGAGGAGCAGACCAATTTGTCTTGTGCGTAGGGTTATTATGACTTAAATAAAATCAGCTACCTCCCCTGGTCACCAGTGCAGGCATAGCAGTGCATTTCAGCAATAAGACAGCAATACATTCAGGAATGATAAATGCCTTTTGTGCATGTGGGTGTCCCTTACTGACAATAAGCTTTAGCTCTTCATGGAAAGACACCAGGATCTTGCAGCAAAGTGTGAGGTAAGGGCTGTGTGAAGGAACTGCAGTAGGTAGAAGATGCTCACGGTGCCACAGCCAAGATCTCATCACTACAGTCAGACTTGCACAATGCTCTGTAGTGGAAATAGTTTCTTTTGGCATCTGGTCTTTTCTTATACTTTCTCTTATATAAAATCCAAACCAGTTTCTAAAACTTTTTCCTCATGTGGTATTGTGGACAACACAAGGCTATAATAAATGGCATATACTATAAACCTTTTTAATTATACTTTTCAGCTAAACTATTTTTGAGAAGTTTTTTTACCAGAATAATTTAACTGTAATTGAAAACACATCATTGAACCAGGATTTTGGAGGAGGGCAACAAATAAACTTCCATAAGCTGTAGTATACAGCACATCCTAAAAGGGAGCAAGTAAAAATAAACTACAAAATAAGTGTGCCAAAATGCAGTTAAAGAAAGTTTTTTTGAAGTGGCAAGTTGTTACAATTCCCTACTGACCTTTACTTTTCAGATTCTGCTAACACCTATGTACCTTTCTTGCCTACTTTAACATCATCCCAGAATTCAAGTAATCTATTTAGACTATGTGCTGGTCACTGTGATGGGGAAGTAAAATCAGCTATTTATGTTGCAAAATAAAAGACTTCCATAGCCACGGTAATGCTCTAAAATGGAGATATTCCTGTTAATTACTGATTTACATAATTTAAGAGATCAGTAAAGCCTTAAAGAGAAGCTGTTTCTAGGATATCTTGTGATCCTGTCTCTACAAGTGCTGTCAGAAATACCTGTGTGTTCCATGAGGCTGGTTTTGAGCAGATATTATGAAGAATGCCATTAGCAAGGACTTACAGGGAATAATGATGACATTCAACAAAAATTTCTGAGGTTCCAAAGTTTGCTTTTTATTATAATTTAGAATAAAAACTAAAGCTAAAGAACATTTGTTGTTTCTTTTTTCAACAGAGACCTCAGATCTGAGGCCAGTATTAAGTGCAAGATGAAATTTTGCTTAGCTGTAATTCCTTATATGTGTCAATCAATAGAATGAAAGCTGGCCAACAGCCTTGATATAACTAGTTTATTAAGCAGTCTGACTATAAATAGTTTTGCTGACTCAGATCAATCTCTCCATCTTTTATCTCTCCAAATCAACATAAGAGGTATAAGAATATGGGTTACTCACACCTTAGAAATTTTAATTCTGTTCCTTTTTGGACCAACTCAGTACAGTTGGATTCATCCTAATATAGCTGCTGAAGAACATGAATGACAGTCCTAATAGCATTTTGCTTCAGAAGATATATCTTCAGAAGATATAAATAAGAATATTTCTATTGCAGGCAGTTTAGATTAGCTGAAAATGCAAACAGTGTGGACTATCCAAGAGTGCAAAAGCGTGCAGAATAGAAAAAAAAAATATATATATTTCCTGTCCTGACATCTTTTCATTATCATACACAATTTTAAATGTATAACTATTTCCTTTTAAAAAAAATATTCCAAATATATAAAGTGAGAAGTGACCAACAAGGATCAAGTCCATATCCTGGCCCATGACATTCCCAGGAGCATGCTCAATCACTCACACCTTGTGCTGGAGAGCATTGTCTAAACACTTAATGAACTCTGTCAGCCTTGGTGCTTTGACCACTTCCCTGGGGAGCCTGTTCTAATGCCCAACCACCCTCTGGGTGAAGAACATTTTCCTGATATCAAACCTAAAACTCCCCTAATACAATTTCAAGCCATTCCTTAGTGTCCGGTCACTGGTCACCACAGAGAAGTGAGGGCAGTGACTGCCCATCCTCTTCCTCTCACAAGGAAGTTGTAACTGCATTCAGGTCCCCCCTCAGTCTCCTCCAGGCTGAACAGAGCAAGTGACCTCAGCTACTCCTCACAGGGCTTCTCAAGGCCCTTCACCATCTTCATTGCCCTCCTTTGGACACTCTCCAATGAATTCAATATATATATGTATATATTTTATATTGCAGAGACCAAAGTTGCACACAATTCTCAATAAACATATAATATTTTTTCCTGGGAGGAGAAAGACAATTTGATGTTATGGCATTAGAAAAGGCTGCAGCAGGTAAACTGAACTGGGGGTACTGGTCTATAGCTGGCTGAACATGAGCCAGCAGTGTGCCCAGGTGGCCAAGAGGGCCAATGGCATCCTGGCCTGCTTCAGGAATGGTGTGGCCAGCAGGAGTAGGGAGGTCATTCTTCCCCTGTACTCTGCACTGGTGAGGCCACACCTCGAGTGCTGTGTCCAGTTCTGGGCCCCTCAGTTTAGGAAGGACGTTGAGATGCTTGAGGGAGTCCAGAGGAGGGCAACGAGGCTGGTGAGGGGCTTGGAGCACAAACCCTGTGAGGAACGACTGAGGGAGCTGGGGTTGTTTAGCCTGGAGAAAAGGAGACTCAGAGGAGACCTTATCACTCTATACAACTTTCTAAAGGGTGGTTTGAGCCAGCTGGGGGTTGGTCTCTTTCTCCAGGCAGCACTGATGGAACAAGAGGAACTTGTCTCAAGCTGTGTCAAGGGCAATACAGGTTGGAATTAAGAAAAAGTTTTTCACTAGAAGAGTAATAAAGTACTGGAATGGTCTGCCTGAGGAGGTGGTGGAGTGACCATCCCTGGATGTGTTTAAAAAAAGATTGGATGTGGCACTTAGCACCATGGTTTAGTTGAGGTGTTAGGGCTGGGTTGGACTTCGTCTTAGAGGTCTCGTCCAACCTAGTGATTCTGCGATTCTGTGATTCTATGAAATCACTCACCAAATTAAGAAGTAGGTTTGTTTTTGTTTTTTTTTTTACTTACTGTCCTTATTTCATGCTTATTGTTACAGTATCCTTTCAGGAAACAAGGTATTTTATGCTCAAGGTGTTTTATTGAGCACAGAATGAAGAACAGAGAATTAGCTACGTATGAATCTTAGCTGTTTCGTCTCACATAATTTTGACTAAAGCATATTTTTCCCTCTTCCATCATCATACTAACAATGGAATTTGCCTTACCAAGCCCTGAGAACCTTGTCTGTGGTAAAACATTAGGTGCTAATCCCCAAGGGGAGGGAAATTCCCACTTAAATCCCAGATGTTCTCTTGAGGGTGGCTGAAATAGGCAGAGATGTCATTGTAAATAGACATTGTCCAGTTGATAAAAAGGGGCAGGTCAGATAATCCCCTAACTCATCAGTTTTTAGAGGAGAGCCTCATAAGGTGCAACCATGCCATTAATTTGAGTCTAGAGCAATTTTAATCTAGATATGTGTACCCTCACTACCCAACTCCAAATGAAGTAAAATATGTGCATATCTCAGAATGAGAATTATAGTGCTTCAAGTTCATATGATGTTATCCAAATGAAAAATGCTATTTGAAAGCAATTTGACCATTTTGAATAATAAACTGTCCCTATTTCAGACTACCTTACAGATCTTAAGATCTTTGATTACTAGAAAAACTCCTAAAGCAAAAAATAAAACAAACAAACAAACAAAAACAAAACAAAATAACAACCCCCCCCAACACTTCTTTAAAAAAACCAAACCCATCCTATGCAATAACATATTGACAATATGCTTCACAAATCAAACTGAAGTTGTCTGGATTCTGACAGCATGGAGCTGGAGAAGAATGACTGTTTAAAATAACCAGGTCAACATAAAACCACAGACTATCATGTTCAAACTTGCCCCCACAGATACAAACTGATTTTGAAATTAAAAGCTGAACATGCAAAAGACACCCAATCCTCTGGAATGGACTTTTATTAGGACCTGTAAAATTAGTTGCTTGTTTATAAAAAATAAATTCTCAACAAATCAACACAAGGATGAGATTGACTGCAAATGGCATCAAAACTATAGCTACAGCTGGAAGCAGCCCAACAAAGTATCTTTTCCTGTAATGAATAGAGTAAATAGTGGGTAATAACCCAAGGGAGATAATAAAAAATGGTGAATAAAAGAAAATAAGTTTTAAAAGTAAAACAACCATATTGTAAACAACCCAAGATTTCAGTTTTAAACAAATGAGCTCTCAGAGAAGGATGGGCACCGTAATGTGCTAAAAGCAATAATTAATAAGTGATAAAGCACTGGAATGGTCTGCCTGGGGAGGTGGTAGAGTCACCCACACATCCCTTGATGTGTTTAAAAAATTATTGAATGTGGCACTCAGTGCCATGGTTTAGTCGAGGTGTCAGTGAATCAGATTCTGTGATTCTGTAATCAAAGCCCATTGCTATCTGCACTTGAAGAGCCATTGTAAATAACTTTGAAACATTC
The DNA here is from genome assembly GCA_022316685.1 of Progne subis subis. NCBI lineage: Eukaryota > Metazoa > Chordata > Aves > Passeriformes > Hirundinidae > Progne > Progne subis. The sequence goes on from JAKJHU010001918.1 coordinate 45,409, forward strand.
ACAAAAGGAGTAGAAAAAAACCCGTATCAGTGGATGAGAGTTTCTATTATTGACTGACATTATTTGGGGGGGGGGGGGGGGGAAATTTAGAGATAGGCTCCTAATTAAAACTGGTGAACAAGATTATAATTGTTATTACTGAGCATTGTGTCCCTGGGATGCTCATTTCCCTTTTTAAGAGTGATGTTCTTGTACAAGTATCTATTTAGATAGTAACTGTATGTATGGGATTTCCAGGGAAAGTAGATATGGTTTTCTGGAGAAAAAGATCAGAAGTATACAAGTGCAATTAAGTTCATTACCTTTTTAGAGTAAGATATATACATATATACACACACACACACACACACATATATATATACACACACACACACATATATATGCACATACACACACACACATGCACACACACACGCACACACACACACACATATATATACACGCATATACACATACACACACACACAGATTCTCCCACCACCACATTACATGCTTTCATCTTATATGTGGTAACCCTCCAATTATAAAGCCAAAGAAAATTTGCTAACTCCATGTTTATGCTTCCTATGCAAGAACACCTGGCTGTTCCACTGCAGCTAGTGTGTAAGGCTGTTTAAAGAATAACCCTGAGCAGGATAGTTTTGCTGTGAGGAACATGCACCCCATTGTGGGCCATTTCAGTGAAGGACCCAGAGCAGGGACCCCGCTCCCAGGTGGTGCAGTGGGCTGCAGGGGAACACAGGTGCAGGTGGGGTTGCAGTGTCTTTTCTGCAGCAGAAGGGTGGAGGATTTAGTGTGTGCAGGGCTCTGACAGCCAGTGAGGAGGGTGATGCTCAGAGCCCGTAAGGTGTGGCAGTGTGTGTGAAGCTATGGGGGCATGCAACCTCACAATCTTCCACCTGTGTCTGCGTGTGGATGGGAATTGTATTGTCTTAGGATTTGCTACAGAGGGGTGCCTGGAAATTTGCAGTCGTTTACTAAGCTTTTGTGTTTAGTATTGTGGGATATGTGTCCTTGTTTTGCTATTAGTACCAAATGTGTAATTCACTGACTTCAGCTTGATTCTATAATGTGCTATAATGTGTTTCTTTTATTAGAATGACTTAACTTGAAACAAAAAGCCCACACTGTGATTATACACACTGTCTTAACACTTTCAATACAAGTGAATATATAGTTTGCTCCCCAACGAGACACAACTGTTATGTGTTTTCAGGGACAGACACTTTGTCCTTTGGTAACTAAGTGTAATGGTAATGTTCACATGATTAAAGATCAAGTATATGTTCCATCAGTCACTGAATGGCGTGCAGCTGTTACATAGATAAAAGCTTTTAAAATATTATACAGCCAAATAAGTTTTTCGTCATTCTGTTTAGATCCTGCAAACATTTATAGGTGGTGCCTATATACACACTAAAATTTGACTTTCTCATAATAATGAGAAAATGAAGTAAGCCAGTAGATGAATAATTAAAATTACTAATAGAAAACTAATTTCTTTAAAGGCTTAAAATAAAATATTCTATGTAGTTAAAGAGAATTTGAGTTTTGTTCCTTTTCTATTATATTTTTAATGCTATATGGCATACATTTAAAATCAAACCAGCAATTCTGCTCATCAAGAAAAAACTTAGAGTTGTTGCATACTATGTTTAGTATCTTTTAAATGGATTGAAACTGGCAGCTATTTGCATATGATATTACTAATTAGTGAGAAGCACTAAAGTAGAAATGAGGAATCAATACATCCTGATAACCAGAACCAACAACAGGAATTGGAAAGAAAATTATTTGGGCACCCCAGCTATGAGAAAAGACCTTAACAATAGGGTGGCATCAGCAAAGGTGGAAGCAGCCCAATTAAAAAGTCAGTCTTTTAAAGGAAACATAAAGAGTGTTTATATCATATATACAGCATGATGTAGTTCTCTGGAAAACAGATGAAGGCAAGTGGATTTTAGAAGCGCATATAAATGGAAAACAGAAAAGTAGAAGATATGTTAGAGAATAATTCTAAGTAGAATAATGCTGTAGGAATAATACAGATGAACATAAGAAAAAAAATAGAAGTGAGCAATATGTCAATTTCCATTCCTCAGATGTTACAAAAGAAGTTGACATTGTTTAATAGAGCAAATGGTCTGTGCTTTGAGGTTTTAAAATGTTTCTTTTTTTTTTTTTTTTTTAAATATAAAAACCCTTTGGTTTACATTAGAGATAAATCTCACAGTCTTTTAGCCATCTGTTCTTAGTGAAAATGGAACTTGTTTCTTAAAACTGAAAGCCTACAGAATGCTCTTAGATAAAAAGGTAAATAGCATTGAATATTTTATTTCTTATTAACTCATATTGTTAAATTTTTATTTCAAATGAAAATACAAGAATGAGTCTGAAGTTTACACACATGTGTAGAGCCTACCCCTACCTCCTTTGTAAGACACCTTGAAAAGCCACTTATAGTTTGTCATGTATTGTGATTACATAGGATTTCTCAACAAAGATATGTTATATTAAAAATCAAAGCACAGTTAAATCAGTGCTATCTGTGGTACAGAAGGTTTATCTGATTATGAATTAGTTTATTTTAATATATTTAGCTCATATAAACTGTAGCATCATAAGAACTTGTGTAGACTAACAAATAAGTCCACACTAGACTAGTAAAGTCTAGTGAGTCTACACTAGGTGGTTCAGGGCTTAACTAGATTGATGTACACTCCAAGAGCTCTGAAGGCACTATTTATTATAAAGGGAGGAAGCTGAGTGAATGTATTCCAAATAATATTTGGTTTATTTGCCATGATGGATCATGCTGAGGAAAATTATATTAAGGTTGTAATATTTAATTCCTATTTAAAGAAAAAAATAATAATAGAGGAATGCTGTTTATTATATGTTTACTTCAAATGTTCAACACAAATGCTATAGTGAGATAATTTCACAGATCATCACAATTTATTTTACCAATAATCTACAAAACACATAAAGAGAATTCAAGGTGATCATGTATCCTAAAATTATTTTTGTACACTGGAACACCTCAAGGACACAAGTTCTGATAAATTAAGACTAACAACACCTCTTCTAAATGTCAGCTGTTACATCTGGATAGTTGGATGTGATCTCTATGGAAATCAAGAAAAAAGATATAAATATTTATTAAAAAAGAGAGGGCAAGAAACAGAAGTAGGGTTTTTTCCCTATATACCCTACTTAAACTAATTCTCCTGGTGATCACTGTTGCTTTTTCACTCCTACTGTCCTCTGATTTTTCCTTCAAATGCTGCAATTTTTCTTATATCTCTTTCTTAGGTCATGATGCTCTTTTTAGAATTTGTGCAACACTGGCTTCTGTCAAACTCATGGAAAACTTACTTATACCACAAGGTGAAATAAAACAGAAGCAAAGAAAATGTCATGTTAATAAGGCTCCTAATACTCTAGGTAAGAACAGAGTTATTATTTATATGAAATGGTTCAAAGAAAACACTCTTTTTTAATTTTCTATTTTAATTCTGCTCTTGAATTTGCAACCTAATTTCTACCTTTGAAACACCTTGGCTGAATCTTCTCATATCTAACACTGCTTAACTGGATTTGCAGACACCAATAATCACAGAGGCTAAAACTGAGGTACTGTAATACTTTTCTTCAACTCAAATGGAAGAATACATCAATGTAAGGATAAATTAAATTCTTATTTTTGAACAAGTATTTAAGTACTTTCTTGGTTCCAATTGACTTTAGTTACTATTATGTACATTCATAAATATCCTTAAGCAGGAGTGATTCACTGAATTGAAGCCCAGAAGAAGAATAGTGTTGACATTGCTAATGAGTGTAAAAACAACAAAAAACCCCTTCTTGTTAGGTAATTTATGACAAACTATTTACAGATCATTAATGATGTCAAAGAAAGCTAAACTTTCTTGAATCTTCAGTTTCCATTTCATTTGCAATTACTTTCATTCTCAAAAATAACTGGGGAGAATTTTCATGCTACTGAAAAACTAAAATGAACATTTAATTTACATTGATTTTCTTTTGCAGGAAGCATGTCATGAAATACTACCATAATCAGCTCCTCAAGGAGAGTGCAGGGGTGAAGAAGAAACGTCTTTTATTCTGACTGGATTGTTTGCAGACAAGTCTGATCTTCAAGAATGAACAGGCCAGTGACTTCCCCTCACATCCCCAAAGCATGATTGATAAGGAGTGGTCACCTATTTATATATAAGGTATAAAGTTAATAATGCACAGTGAGGAATGTGTGAGCATAAGCTTGAGATCCCACTTCAATATCAACCCTATCTGCAACCTTTCAGACATAAGTCAGTATCTTCTCTCAGTTAGTATGTGTAATGGCATGGCATGACATGACTGCTATGAGGAGAAATACTATAAATATAGGAGAAAACTCAGATACTGCGGTAACAAATGTCTAACAGCATTCTAAGATCAGAAAATAATACAGAAATACTGAATGGAAGAAATAAAACCAGCAATAAGACATAATATAGTATGATTATAAAAAAATAAAAGTCCAAGGTAGTCTAGTATCAAACACACTTCAAGGGTTCGAGCCCACTCAGGGACACCAGTTGTTTCTCTGCACCCAGGGACGACAGTTGGTGGGGGGCTGCTTGCTGGAGCTTAAATTCCCCGCATTCAGGTGGTTTTAGAGCCTTTTTTGCCCTCTACAAAGCTCTGAGCTAAACACAGGAAAAGATGGAGTCTTTAAGGTTACATGCTTCGCGTTTATTAGTTCTTATCTTACAATTTTCTCAGTGTCCTGCAAGATGTTTGCCGCGGCTCGGACATCTGACGACTCCCCCCGAACTGGGCAGTCGTTGTCTTTTATACTAATTGCTACGTATTTGATATTTACTATTTATTACTAATGTCTATCACTATTACTAAAAAGGTCATCTTTACTTTGATCCAATCCTCACAAACTACTTTGTGCTAACATCACTGCAGAAATGGAGTGAGGGAAGAAGAAAGAAGAAGGAGGAGACAACGCCCCAAATTCTCCATCTTGTCCCCATTCACTTCAATACAAGAAATCCAAACCCACTGTTTTTCTCACCCTGTGATATACTAAACTACAATCTTTCACACTCTTGGGGCCTGCAATGCTTCCTGCAGTGCAAGAAGCCTCTCTCATGGACTGAAATCAAATCCAGTGTCTCTCTGGGCTCTGGGCTGTGGTCCCAGACCCCCCTGCCCAGGTCTCTGAACCTCCAGGGCAACCAAAGGAATGCCCTGGACTCCAACAAGTCAGTATCTTCTCTCAGTTAGTATGTGTAATGGCATGGCATGACATGACTGCTATGAGGAGAAATACTATAAAGATAGGAGAAAACTCAGATACTGTGGTAACAAATGTCTAACAGCATTCTAAGATCAGAAAATAATACAGAAATACTGAATGGAAGAAATAAAACCAGCAATAAGACATAATATAGTATGATTATAAAAAAATAAAAGTCCAAGGTGGTCTAGTATCAAACACAGTTCAAGAGTACTATCTAGGCAATTACCTCAGTATCACTGTTTTCATCTACATGTATTTCAAAAACTCACTCTTCCCAGCCACTCTAAATTTGTTCCATAGGGACACAAATCCCAAGAAAATATTGTGTCAAGGCACAAAATTTGGAGTAGGCACAGCAGATGACTGTGAAGGAACCAAGGAAAAGGAAGTAAAGGGCCTTCCATTTGTGGCCACAATTGAGGAATAAGCGACAGATCTGCGGTTTCTCCATCAGGAGCACTACAGCTGTATTTTGCCTATTTCATTTGTTCATGCAAGAATTAAAAGTAAGGAAGAAATTATTTCAAGCAGATTTGCTCCCAAATCTGGTACCAATGCTAGCCTAACACTGAGCACCCGTGAAAGCCACTCATTCACCCTACCCGGCTACAGTTGGGCAGGGAACAGAAAAATTTAACAACGGGTTAATGAGTTGATATAAGGACTGGGAGAAAACACTCCAAAGGCAAAACAGGCTCAACTTACAGATACAAAGTGAGTTTATTACTAACAAAATCAGAGGAGAATAATTAGAAGTAAAAATAAGCCCTTAAAACCACTTTTTATTCACCAGCCCCTCCCTCCTTCCCACCAACAGCGCAGGGAGACAGGGCATGAGGTTTTGGTCTGTTCATCACCCAAGGTTTTATTCTACTTAGCTCAGGGAGAGGAGTCCTTCTCTTGCTGCATCATGGGGTCCCTCCCATGGGAGACAGCTCTCCATGAACCTTTCCGATGTGGTTTGAATCTCAAAAGCAGCAGTCCTCCCAAAACTCTTCCACAAAATGTAAGCCACTCTTCCACAGACAGACAGTCCTCCCAAAACTGCTGTGACATGGGTCACTCTTCAACAGGGTGCAGTCCTCCACTCTGCCCCAGCCTGGCCGCAAGGCTCTCTCTCTCTTCCCCTGGTCTCCCACTGGATCACAGCCTCCTCCAGGCATCCAATGCTCCAGCATGGGCATCTTCCCCATGTATTTCTGCATCCCCCGTGGATCCCCATGGTTTGCAGGGGCACAGCTGCTTCACCATGGTCTGCACCAAAGGCTGCCGAGGAATCCCAGCTCCAGCACCTGGACCACCTCCTGCCCTCCTTCTCCACTGACCTTGGTAGGCTCCACGTAATATGTTGTCACCTCCTCTTCTTCTCCAGCCAGAATTAAAACTTCCACACTTTTGTTTTGATTTTCTCCTTAAATATGTTATCACAGAGGCATCACCAGCCTCCCTAGTGTTGACCAGCAGTATGTCCTTCTTCAGAACCATCAGGGATTGCCTCTGCTAGACACGGTGGAAGGTTCCAGCAGCTTCTCACAGAAGCCACTTCTGTGACCTGCCCCACTACCAAAAACCGGAGCATGCAAACCCAACACAGTATGTTAGTCTCATTCTAGAAGCACCACACGTTTACCCCACCCAGTATTTTTCCAGTGTGTTTCCATTCATAATGTATTAACTCTATTTTGCTCTAGAAACAAAATCTCTGTGGCCTGATAAAATTACAGAAAGCCCACAGAAATTATGCAGATCAACACAGAAAAAGAGACTGGTTGATTATTAGTATGTTACACACATGGTAATGAAATAGTATTTGACTTTAAAAACCCCCTTATATAATTCTTTAACAAAGAAAAGAAAAAGAAAGACTCAATAAATTGGATCCTGAATCCCTTCTTGGACTATGTTGCTTATATTTGCTTTTGAAGTCCTATTAAACTGCAAAGTGATATTTATAACTAAATGCAGGGTTTGAGAAGAACATCAAAACACCTCAGGTAAGTGCTTTCTGTTGGATTAAATTGCCAGGAGGATTCAGTTCTGCATATTTTCTCATTTGTTTTAAATCCTCTGATATTATGTGAAAGTAGTTGACTAGCCTCATTCTGCAGACGAGAAATTTTATTAACTTGAATTAAAGTTACAATATCTGTACATGGCGAATGGAGTGGAGTTGCAATAAAAATTCTCACTTGGATTGTAGTGGTGGATTGTGGTTATAAATCTTGGCTTTGATTATATCTGCATAATAAAGTGCAAGGGAGCCTACAGACTTCCGAACATTTGAAATGGGGATAATTACATGAGTAAAGAAAAAGTAATAAAAAAAGCCCAAGCTCATAAAGTAGTGGCATTTGCAAGATAATGACATTCACATGCCTGTGTGGAACTTACAGCCCAGGTATACTAGATGATCTTGAAGGTCCATTCCAACTCAAACCATTTGGTGATTCAGTGATACTATGATATTAAAGTTTTTGGAAAACTAGAGATACAGAAAAACACTTTATACGTAGATTTTAAAAAACCAAATGAAATCCAAACAAAAAAATGGAAGTACTTACCTTCACTTTCTATCAAAAGATGCAAATAATTGGTTATGAAAATAAATACCTTATCTCTTCACCCTCTGTGTTGAGGCTTTCCCCTCTCTCTGTCAAAAGACAGCCTTGAGAAACCTGGTCCACAGACCTTATATTACCGCTGGAGGAAGAGTGTGGAAAACTTGGGTAACAGAACTGTGTTTTTCCTTATGATCAGTATAGTAAGCAGAGTAATCTGTGAATTTCCTATACCTCCAATCCCTCACACAGAGGATTTGAGTTGCTATGTTTGCTGAAAGGGAATCTAACACATCATTACGTCTGCCTGGCGAGGAAGAAGGATCTTTGCAAACATTTTGACCTAACTGTGTGTCTTACATAAAAAGAAGGAAGAAAATAAGACTATTTTTAGTCAAGGGCTCTAATTCTTCTTGCCAAGCAGTAAAGTAGAGGATTATTTTTCCAGACTACTTTCATAGTTTTGTGAGGAATGTAGAAGCAGTCCCTGGAGAACTGAATTATGATATCACTGCAATTATGGGTGATGTGCTTGTCTTCATACTCTGCACATCTGTGTTAATTGCCATCAGACTCAAAGCTGGAGGGACAATCTAGAGTCACTTTCTCAGTATTGTACACAAGGATTATGGAATGACAAGTATTTTAAGTTAATATTTCTTGGTGATATAAAGGCATCATGACATTGCAATTCAGGGAAAGCCAACTCTTATCTCCATTAACATTAGCATGGTTGAGAGATGCTTCTCTGGGAGATAATGGGAATTGATAACTATTCACTAGAAGCAACTATAAAAAAGAGATGCAACAAACTGAGAATTAGTCAAAGACCCCCTCCATTTCAAGGATTTTTGGAGTACAGGAGGTATTTCCTAGGTCAGTAAAGGCCCTAATGAAGGGCTTTTCTAGAATTTTTGTTTGTTTTGAAGATAATATTTTTTATAAAATCCAGTGAATAGATAAGCAAACATTTTGGCTGCTTTTGAGAGCATGCTAGGTGAGGTAACTACAAACAGATATTTCAGTCTACAATACCAAAACAAAACAAAACAAAACAAAACAAAAAAGGCTTCTTGGGAAGCAATCTTCTTACAAAATCATAAAAGGTTTGGGTAGAAGACAACTGAAGTTCATCTAGATGAACACTCTCACCATGGGAGGAATATGTTTCACTACATCATGGTGCTCAATGTTCCATCTCACCTGACCTTGCTACTTGCAATGATGTGGCATTCACAATGTCTCTGATTTTTTTTTTTTAATGTCCAACCAGATTTGCGCTCTTTCAGTTTAAAACTGTTGCCCCTTGTCCTGTCACTAGAGGCCTTGGTAAAAAGTTTTTCTTTTATTTGTTTTTTTGATTGGTTGGGTTTGTTGTTGGAGTTTTTTGTTTGGTTTAGTTTTGTTTCTCCCATGTCTCCTTTATATATTGAAAAACTGCATTAAGGTCTGCCTGAATCCTTCTCTTCTCCAGTCTGAATAAAGTCAATACTCTCAGATTTTCTTCATAGGAGAGGTGTTCCAGAACTCTGACTCTTGTTTCATCCCTCGTCTGGACCCAGTCTAACACATTCATGTCCTTCTTGCACTACAAACCAGAATAAAGGGGGACAATCAACTTTCTTGACTGGCTGACAGGGTTTTTTTGTGCTGCCCAGGATAAGGTTGGCTTTCTGTGCTGTAAGCACATATTGTTGGCTCTGTTGTAGATTTCAGGAGGCCCAACTATTTTGCCAATAGCAAAGTTATGCCAATAATACATTCAAAATACTGGATTTTACCATTTATTTCACTGACACTCTTTAGCACTAATTCATGTCAACAGTAATTGCTATATGCCAGCTTCAATTAGACATATGATCTGAAGCTACTTGCCTAAGGATGTACAAAAGATTTCTTCATATTCATTTTCAGAAAACTAATGAAGAACAGAATAATAGAATGTTAATCAGAATCACGGGAAAATGTACTAAGAATGGTGTAATTACTGCATAAGGAAAGGCTCTAACTCTTTCTAGATAATTACAGAATCATAGAATGGTTTGTGTTGGAAGGGAGCTTGAAGACTGTCAGTTCCAAACCCCTACCATGGGCAGAGACACCTTCCACTAGGTCAAGTTGCTCAGAGCCCCTAACCCACTCTATCATGTAAAGAGGTAAACAGGATCAGCAAAACTGTGGAGGAAGCTGGATGATTTATTAGTTTATTAGCTCTAAAGTAGGAAACTTGTCATAATAGAGATACTTCTCCTTCACTCTATCAAGTATTTTGTGATTAATAATTTGAATTAATAAAAGCCATCTACGTTATTTTGTTCTCAAAGTAGTCATCAGCAATCTCCTTGTATCAGAGGTAACTTCAGTAAGATACACAGAAATAGAGAGGGCTCCCAGTGGCAGACAAGCTTTTCCCCCATTAGTTACACTTTCAAAACTAAGTAGGGAATGTCTGAAACTGTTGATGAAAGGAAGATTATCAAATACTGAAATCATCAGTAGTCAAATTATTAAAAGATGAAATACTTAATTTGAACCAGTATCAAAGGTCTGCATGCTTATGTTTAGTTTATCTTCATCTACATTTTCTGCATCTGCAAATTTCCTGAAATTTCAAGGGATAAATCATCATAAGGCACATTGCAAGGAGGATGCATCTAGAAGTGCCTGAATGTGTCTTCACCAACAGTAGTGAACTGCAGAAAAATGTCACCTCTATTGAAAAAAATAATGCAGCAACACATTTGTGATATTATTTAC
>JAKJHU010001919.1:0-56032 GCA_022316685.1 Progne subis subis
ATCACACAGCCCTGGATCAGGGATGCAGGCTGTGGGTTCCCACCCCACTGTGGCTGCAGGAGAGCTGTATCGAGGACAAAGTTTTAACCCTTGCTCCTACAGCTTTAATGCTGTGGTCAGCAGCAGGTAGGAGGATCTGGGATGGTGTCCCAGCACTTATATGGTCTGAAGGCCCTGCTCTATCTTCCCTCCGGGGCAGAGCCTTGGAACTGCCTGTTCCACAGTGCTGGAAATTCAGTACAGGAGCACCTCATGGCATAGCAAGACATGCAGTGTGGGCATTGTGCCTGCAGCTGCCTTCTCAGATTCTTCACTGTCCCTCATGTCCTGCCCACTGTCCCTGGAAACATGTCTAGTTTGGCAACAAGCTGATGTTTCAAAGTAGATAGGTGTCTGGTTTAGGGCAAATCTGGGAGAAAACCTCTGAATGGGGTTGTTGCTAGAGGATACTCACAGAATCTGACTCCACAAAGATGAAGGCTGAAAAGCTTTTTATTATTTACAGAGACCTCACTTATATAGGTTCTGAACAATGACCAGGGATTGGAGAACAAGGTTACCACCTCTCCATCCCACTGGCCAGGCTAGAAGTTAATCAGTTGACTCTCATTAGAAAGGAATGTAAAAAACACTGTTTATAGTACAAACTGTGAGAACTCAGCTACAGAGCTCTAAACATCTCAAAAAAGCTCACATAATATGGCAACATGGGGTTCCTCCAGAATAGCAAATTCAAGCGGCCCCTCCCCTAACTGGTTCAGGAAAAGATTTCCTTGGAGAAAAGTGGAAAAAACTATTTATTTAACAATCAAAGTATCCACAAGCACAAAAAAAAGAATAATATGAAGCAATAAAACCTCTCCCTGTTCGAAGAGATGGCAAACCCAGAAAGTCCCTGTGATAGAGTATAGCTTGGCTCGCTCAGTCTCTTATCAGTCCCTCTGGTGCTGGAAAATGCCGTCCTGGACCCTGGTGGACCACAGGTGTGAGCTCCCGGTGCTCCTCTGGGTTTTCAGTCCAGAGCAGGTTTAAACAGTCCCAAGAAAAAGAAAAAAAAAAAAAAAAAAACAGTCCAGGGAACTTCTCTGCCTCAGCTAGCTAAAAACTAACTAAAAGCAAAGGAGATCTCTGTCCCACTGTCTCTGTGCTGCAGACAACACAGTCCAGGAACAGAATGCAGAGGAGTGAGTGCAGTTTCTGGAAACAATCTCAGTGCTTCTCTTTTCCCCCTTGGCTCTCAGAACCAGTCTTAAAGGTACAGAACACAACATCCAACACAAACAGAACAGACGATTGGGGGATACAAGCATCATAAAGTCACCCTAGGACAAGTTCCTTCAGGCCCAGATCATTTCCAGCCCTTTGCTTATCATTTATTGTCCCAGGGCAAAGCCATCGGACCTTTGTTTAAACAGCTATTGGTGTACAGGCTGGGATCTGAGAACATTCACCAGGTACTAAAATGAGGGAGGAAGTAGATATGGAAGGAGGAACTGCTTTTTGACCTCATAGCTGTAGTTGTGCTTGCTGTTCAGGTAGTCTTCCTTGTTCCTGTACTTCAAAGAGCTGGAGTGAAAGGTCATTAAAGAATGCAGTTTCATCCATTTTGCTATTCTGGATTGTAGGCAGCCTGCCCTGTGGGGCAAGAGAAGGCCCTGCCTGACACCTGTGCTTTACAGTGCTATGTAATTTTGTCTTTTTAGAGAGGAAATTCAGGATTTTCTGAACTGCATCGATGCCAGCCTTGAAGAGCTCCAAGCAATGCTGTCAGGGAAACAGTACAACTTCGGTGCCGAAGCATTCAGCGATGTGAGTGTCTTCTCACTATTTCTCATTTCTGAGAAATACTCAGAATTCATGCTCAGGTTGTGTCATGAAATGCTGCTAGTTTATTCCATGTTGTAATGGGTAAGAGTTGGGAACATCTTGAGAAGCAAATAGTTATAAATTGATTTGTAGGTATTCACAGTGTACAGGGTAATACTGGGAGCCTTTCCCAGGTCATACAGGATTCCTGTTCTACAGAACTGAAGAGGGGGGAAAAAAAAGGAAACAATTTGCCTCACTTCTCAAGCCTAATAATATACCATCACATCCTGACTGTGTATTTGATTCAACTGGATGATATGCATAATATAGAGTGAAACTTAGCTGTATTCCTGGAATCACTGGGAAATAGGGTAACCTTTTCTCCTTCTGTGACCTCAGTTTACTGCCACAACTTGAAGCTCTCAGCTGAAGGCCCATGTAGGTGCCACTGTCCCCATGCTTCAGTGGAAGGAGCAGCACACAGGGTCCTGCAGTCCTTTTAGGAGCACTCTGCAGTTTTATTTCAAGAATTTTATTAGTTGACATATGGTCTGGTTTTATTTTCAGACATTTAATCTGGAGCTGCCAGCCCTGGATATGAGCTTGATGGAAACTCCCCCTGGTATTGAAAATGTAAGAATAAGATTTACTTTTATGGTGGGGAGGGCAAATGTGATGCTGGGAGTTGAATCTTGCTTGATGCAACTCAAGGATGGGAACAGGGTTGATGGTACAGGATGACACTGCTCATTCATCTCATCCAGCTGACTCCAGGGTTTTAATTATCAGTGTTGACATGTCTGAATTTAAGAGGGATCTCAAGATAATTTCCAGTCCTACATTCCTAGTGCAGTCATACACTTGAAATGCCTGTCTGAAGACTGAAGGAAAAGTACTAAATGAAAATTGTAATGCAATACACTGTAGTTGTTCTGAACGTGGCTCTACAGGATTTCCTCAGAAGATACACAGAAGTTCAGCACAAACTTAACTTCTCTTTGTCCAGTTCCTAAAATTGATTCATACTGTTAAAAAAAAATACCCTTGCAAGTGTTATTTTTGTTGTAGTCCTGAAATAATATTTAAACTAGGATTTACCAGTAAGAAGAGCTTTGACTACAACTGATATAAAATGCAGCTATGTTTAAGCAGTGCCTGCAAAATTTAATTACATGATGAAATCATGTTTAACTGTTACCCCAATATGACCAATTATAATAAAGCTTCTGGTTTGGAAGGTAAAACAAATATTTGCTAGTCAGAAGCTTGTTTTGTTTAGTAAGTTAAGTTTGTCTGTATTTCACTGTGCCTCCCTCTGAGAGCTCCTGTATACAGGCCTTCATGTGCAACGGCAGGCTCATTGCTCAGTTGCTCTATCTCTCTTCCCTCCTCCTTTCACATCTAATTCCGTTAACCAGTCAGTAAAGACTTCCATTTTGTTGTTGTTAAACATTCTGTCTTAACTCTGTCTGCTTTGTTTCAGATGGCAAATTTGGCAGAAAGCACTGAAGATCTGGAAGCAAGTGAGAGGGAAACAGCAGGAAGCAAAGGTGGGCAGGAAGGAACACTGAGCGCTGTGGCAGCTCCACACTCGGTGAAAACTGTATATTGAAATGGAATTGTTGTAGCCTATAATATCTCCTTTGGTCTGGTCTTAAGCTTTTTGTGAAGACTGTGATGTTTCACTGATCTTGAAGCTGTGCCTCAGTCTTAAAAGGTCCTTCCTGTGCCCTGTGGTTTTTCACATAGAAAACATGGGTCCCATCCTGTGTCTCTTTTCACATGGAAATGTGACACGAGTGCCACAGTGGGGAGCAGAACTACAAATGCCCTTGTGGCAGTATCTCCTACACAGGTTGTGATCCCCCCAAAGGCAGAGCTGCTCAGGTTACCACTGCAGTGCTGCCATTGCATGCTGTGAGAGTCAGGGGCTTGGAGTGGGCTTCAGGCACTGATGTTTCTAGGCACAGTGGGAATTGGCTTCACTCTGAGAGCCATGGGTGTAGGGTTTGTCCCAGCCCAGCTTGGGCTTTCCTGTAGTGCACCAAATTTGAAGCAATGTCTCCAGGTTTCCTTGCCTTGAATAAGAGCCTTCAGTTGGTGAAACAGTTTGAACTGTTTGTTTTTCCTTCAGATATGCAGCTGATCCAGTACAGGGCCAACCCTCTGCTTTCCTTATTTGAAGAGCTGCCTTCAGGTGAAGCTGCAGGGAAGGTGGACGATCTGAAAGACTTTCTGCTGCCTCCCCTGGAGGAGAAACCCGCTCTCCAGCCTCCATCAGCCAGTGGAACTGTTGTGCCACTTGCAGCTCCAGCAAGCCAGGCCGAGCCTCTGGACACTCTGGGAATGGGTGATCCACCTCTCCTCCCAGAAGATGGGAATGGAGAGTATAAACTGTTTCCACTCCTGCTTCTCAGTCCTGTTGCTAACTTCATAGATGAGGCCTCTGAGATAGAAATTTCTTGAACTCATAGAACATCTGTAACCGGCTTAGTGCTATGGAATAACCATCAAAGGAGTGGAGCAGCAAAAAGTGTGAGCTTGGTCCTCTTTTGCTTCCTGGGGACCCTGCTCTGTGCAGACTAATGGAAGTTCTCTTGCTGCAAGCAGGGAGCACATCTGGGGGAACTGAACACAAGCTCAACAACAACATGAGCTGGTGGAGTGAAGGCACCAGAGGGGAAGAACAACAACCCTATAAGCATACCACAGTGTATTCCATAACTTTTTATCCAATATTCTTATTGCAAGAGGAAATCTGTTTGTATCCTGTTTGTAAAGTTTGGCTGGGTTTTTTTGTTTGTTTGTTTGTTTTTTGGGGTTTTTTTGTGGGGTGGTGTTTGTTTTTATTAGCTGGATAGTTATGTGGTGTGTAATATTTTAAACCTGGGTTTTACTATTTGGAGAGCCTGCTTCAATAGGTGGCTTGCCTACTGTTTGGAATTAAGTTGTTTTTAAATTTTGTTTTTAATTTGAGATTTCTTTTTTGATAGTTACTGGCTGTCGCTATTGTATTAGGGGCGGCGATAATAATGACACGAGACCCTCCAGCTTAGAAGCATCTGAGAGCAATCTTTACTCCAGTCCTCTTTTATAGACAGGTACAAGAGAATAAAATTTCATTGGGCAACAAACCAACACATTACCATCATTGGACAGTTAGCAACAACACCCCTTGACCGTTTCTTGCAAGTAAACAACAGGGAGACAAACAACACCTGCAAAAGTTGTTTTCCTTCTCCAAGGACTGTTTGGATTCCTCCTCACAATTTCTCAGGCCAGTGTGAGAAAGTTATGTGACAGTTTCACAGACATTGTGCTGCTGCTGCCTGTTCTCTCGCATTCAGCATCCACAACTGGCTACAACTGTTTGCATCTGCTTAGATTACTTTCGTACTCCTAGATTTGCTCCTAGGTATAGGGAACATTTTTCCTATGGAAAATGACATTTAACTGTGGAGTATTATTTTTTAACATGCTAGCACACATCCATTGCCCTGGATTGTAGGAGTTGTGGTAGGAAGTGCTTGCCCCCCTGTGTAGCACTGATTTCTCATGCACATTGCATGGCAGTTCCAGGGTAACCTGCCCCCAGTTCACAGGTCGTGTGTCCTTGGAGATGGTCAGTAGGACTGATTCATCTTTAGCAAAGGCCAGCAGCTGTCCCTAAATTGAGAAGGGGAGCCCTGGGGTGCCTTGCACTGACACAGGGTGTCACATTAAGGTATCTCTGCTGGTAGCAGCTATTGTTCCCTGCCCCTGTATGGACACCAGGTTTCGCGCTGCAGTTTCTGCCCATGGATTCTTAAAGCCAAATTAATTCTTTTGACAATGAATTACATAAACCAGTGTCTACTTCACCAAAAGGTCTTTCCCCAAAGTTTCTTCTGGCACTGTTTCCCAAGTTCTCTGAGCAGCTGCACTGTGGAGCCCAGCCCCAGTGTCAGTGGAGCAGCAAGTTGTGTGCTAGTACCAAGCATGTCACAGCTTCACTAGCCTACACAAACCTGCTATGTGCTGAAGTGACAGCAAACTGCTGGAGCTGCAAGAGGCCTGGATGCAGGTAGAAACCCCCTTGGATAATATCACCTGATATTTCCTACCAGCACAGTTTAATTTTTTTTCAGTTTTAGGAATTCAGGCTACCTGCAGGCTTTGTTCTCTCTAACATTCCTGAACTAATAAGTGCTGAGTTCTTTTATATTTGAGAATCCAAGGTAGATATTCTGAAGCCTGCTAGATAATGCATGTTACCTGTGCTGGCCCAACTTGATTGGATTTGTGCTTCACTGTCAAATCTCTGAGTTGCAGAGGAAGGTCCTGCTCCTGAGTGTGTAACACCTTCAGTGTCATTTTATTTCTGTTCTTCTGTACCTGTTCTTACTTTGTGACCCTTCTCATTTCCATCTTTTGAATTGCCTTTTGTCAAGTTTGTCTTATTCAAGCCTTCACAGTCTTTGTTTCGCTGACTTGTTGAGGCCAAGGGCTGAATAGTCTCAAGTTTTCATGAGCTGAAGGGAGAGGAGGTGAGCATGTGGCGTCTGTCCCAGGTCATGTTTGGTTTCTTAATTTTTACCAAACGCCACAGTTTTGCCAGGAGTGAATCAGTGAAAACCAGGATTTTCTGGTATGCTGTTTGACAGCACCATGCAGACAACAGCATTCTTTGGGAGGTTGATCTGTGCCTCTGACTCCCTGTGTTGGTTGGACTGTAATTTCTGTCATGGATTAGTGTCATGTTCTTCTGTCTCAGAGTCCTCTCCCCTCAGCACAGGTCACTGTCAGATACTGGGTCTGAGTGCATCATGGGTTTTTAATACACTTTCTCTCTTAAGAAGTTAAGAAACCAAGGCTTAAGAAAATTGAAAAAAACCCCACAAAGTTTGTGCATCTGTGTATCTGGTTTATGTACAGGTCCGGGAAAAGTATTTGCAACTTTCCTAAGAAAGATTGCAATGGAAAGGGGAAGACTGAAAAGCAAGAAAAACCCACATGCTGAAGTAATTAAACTCAAGAATTGCAAAAAGATTACTGTGTTTCTTGTACATTCTTTGTGTGTGTTCCTGTCTGTGCCAATGTTTCTCAAACCTGTTTACTGATTTTTCCAGAATTAAGAGCTTTCATGCTCCTGGGGCATGGTCTCATGATGCAGCTGCTGCTGGTTCAGGAATAACTAGCGTGATGAGGAAAGCCTAGTGTCTGTTTCCAGAGCCTGGGAGAACAGCACCTGGGACTGTGTCATGGGTTAGTACAGTTTAGTTTTTTAGTTATAAAAGAATGTAAAATAATTCTCCAGGTCAGGACCTGGGAATTGCTTTAGAAGAGACAGAGACCTATCAGAGAGTTAGTTAGAATATTGACATCTATTCTGACCACTGAAATTGTTGGCTGCGACTTTGGGAAGTACCATATAAAACCCCTTGATTTCCTGTAGGTGGGCCCTTTTCCTTTTTCCTTTGGCTAGAGAGAGACAGGTAACATCAAGCTGGGCTTGCTGCTCCCCCTTTTTTGGGGGGGGAAGCTGGCCTGAGGCCTGGCCGGATTCCATCGGCTCCCGGGTGAAGGGGGGGAAGGAGAGGTTGCTGTTTTGTGGTGGCTGCTTTCTTCAAGTTTCCTTAGAGCAGAGAGGGATCTCTGCGGGGCCCCTGATGGGAGCTATGGGCACTGTTTGGGCCGAGGCCACCCCGATTTGCACTGAGGGGTGGGCTGAGAAGGCATTTATAATCTTGCCTGAGTTTTTTTTTCTAGACTGCCTGAGTGCTCCAATTTCTAATGTTTCTGCGTGAGTTTTTCCTTATCAGCTCGGCCTTGAACATCTAACACTACGCGCTACAGAGAGTAAAAGACAAAAACTCAGAGCAGATTTAACTCTTTCCTAGCAACATGAAGCTTCCAGAGCTTGGCCCTTCTCTGAGAGAGTAAGGAAAGACAGAGTGAACATAAAGAACAACAGCATGAAGTCAGTAGCAAGAGTGAAAAGACTATTAAGACAAAGAGTTGAAGAGTTGGTTGTTCTATTCTTACTTGGGCCATGGAAATGAACTCTATATTTAGGTCATTCCTGTAAATCATGGGAAAGATATGCATTTGGGGAGATGATTGTTTTTCGTGTAAATTTAAGCAAAGGTGTTTGTGATGAACTAAGTAATATCCTATAAGATGCTTGAACAGAGATAAAGATGAGAAGCCCCCTGCACCAGTGAAGAAGTGAGAAGATATCTCTGTACCTTGAAGAATCCTTTGCTTTGGAGTTATTCATCTTTAAAAAGTGACACCCCGGTATGCAAAAGTCTAAGACCCATGACCCATAAGCAGCTTGGGAAACTGCTCCTGGGAGGGTCACAAAAGCAGGTTTCTCCGGGCGGTTGTTTTTGTGACAGTTTAAAACCCACAAGAGAACTGTTCTAAGTTGTCAGTGGGATCCATGACTCAAAAGGATGCTCTTCCCCTAATGAATTGATGAAAAACTATTATCAGATAGTGAAACTGAAAATTACAAGTTTTGTCTCTTTATGTTGTTTTGTAAGAAAGTGAACAGTTTGTAAGGGGAGGGAAAAGTTTTTTTTGAAGTTTCGTTCCATTTTAGTTTTTTTCCAACTTTCTGTTTTTCTATTCTTTTAGTGTAAGTTAATAAACTATTTGTTAATTTTAAAGTTAAGCCTGCTTTGTTTTTCTCCTAGTCTCTCTCTCACAAAAAGAGTAAGTACCAAGACCAAAATTTAGTAAACGTGAAACCACTACATTGAGTAGTGTTTCCGCCCAGTTTAAAATTAAAACTATGACAGACTGTTTTTTCAAAAGGGTTGATGTGAAAGCTCAAAATACTGTGTGTGCTGAAAAATACACCAGATATAGTGCACATGTGCACATTCTCCATAGACTCCAGTAGGAAAGGCTCTCGGCTCCATAAGGTATGGATAAAAATATTCACTGGAGATAATAGAAATAAATGGAAGAGCCCAGATCATCTGTAGCATCAGACACACCCCAGATCTGGCACCCCTGTGCAGAATCTGCCCAGGGTAACTGGCACCATGGGCATTACAGAATCACAGAATCAGAATTTTTAGGTTGGAAGAGACCTTCAAGATCATTGAGTCCAACCCATCTCTAATACCTCAACTAGACCATGACACCAAGTGCCACATCCAGTCTTTTTTTAAACACTTCTAGGGATGGTGACTCCACCACCTCCCCAGGCAAGCCATTCCAGTACTTTATCACTCTTTCAGTGAAAACCTTTTCCTAATATCCAGCCTATATCTCTCTTGTCGCAGCTTGAGACTGTGTCCTCTTGTTCTGTCCATTGTTGCCTGAAGAAAGGGACCAACCCCCAGCTGACTACAGCCACCCTTCAGGAAGTTGTAGAGAGTGATAAGGTCACCTCTGAGTCTCCTTTTCTCCAGGCTAAACAACCCCGGCTCCCTCAGTCGTTCTTCATACGGCTTGTGCTCCAAGCCCCTCACCAGCCTCGTTGCCCTCCTCTGGACACGCTCAAGCATCTCAATGTCCTTCCTAAACTGAGGGGCCCAGAACTGGACACAATACTCAAGCTGTGGCCTGACCAGTGCCGAGTACAGGCGAAGAATGACCTCCCTGCTCCTGCTGGCCACACCATTCCTGATACAGGCCAGGATGCCATTGGCCTTCTTGGCCACCAGGGCACACTGCTGGCTCATGTTCAGCCGGCTGTCGACCAGTACCCCCAGGTCCCTTTCCTCCTGGGCACTGTCCAGCCACACTGTCCCCAGCCTATAATGTTGCAGGGGGTTATTGCGGCCAAAGTGCAGGACTCGGCACTTGGACTTATTAAACTTCATCTTGTTAGACTCTGCCCATCTGTCCAACCGTTCCAGGTCTTTCTGCAAAGTCCTTCGTCCTTCCAACAGGTCGACACATGCTCCCAGCTTAGTATCATCTTCAAATTTACTAATGAAAGACTCCATGCCTTCATCCATGTCATCAATAAAAATATTGAACAGAGCTGGCCCCAGCACAGACCCCTGAGGGACACCACTAGTGACTGGCCGCCAGCTGGATGCAGCACCGTTCACCACCACTCTCTGGGCCTGGCCATCTAGCCAATTCCTAACCCAGCGAAGAGTGCTCTTGTCCAAGCCACGAGCTGCCAGCTTATTTAAGAGTATGCTGTGGGAGACAGTGTCAAAGGCTTTTCTGAAGTCCAAATAGACAACATCCACAGCCTTCCCTGCATCCACCAGGCGGGTCACCTGGTCATAAAAGGAGATCAGGTTGGTCAAACATGACCTACCCCTCCTAAACCCATGCTGGCTGGGTCTGATACCCTGGCCATCCTGTAAGTTCTGTGTGATGGCACTTAATATAAACTGTTCCATTATTTTGCCAGGTACTGAGGTCAGGCTGACTGGTTTATAATTACCAGGATCCTCCTTTGCACCCTTTTTGTGAATGGGTGTTACAGTTTTTGTGGGATTTCCCTAGAAGTAAGGAACTGTTTGTTTCCACTGCCAAGAAAAAGGATCTTTATACAGAACATGGTGCTCTTCAGGATAAGGATAAAGCAGTGGAGTTGGCACGTGGAGCTATGGACAGACTCCTCTGCTATGACAAGCTGGCTGAATCTGCAGCCCAGTGCACTTCCAGCACAGTGCTGCTGCTGCCCAGCCTGTGCCCGAGGCCAGTGGCCAGGCAGTGGATCACCAGCCCCATGTGTCAGCCTGGGTGGGGGCACTGCCCCACTGCAGCCTGAGGCATCACCACTTTGTTATCCATGACTGCAGGGGCCTCACTGCAGCAGCAGCAGCTTCCTTCCTTCTCCAGCATCAGTGCACATGGCTGCTGCCTGGCTCCTTGGGTTTATCTCTCTGTGTCTGGGGAGGAAAGATGGCTCTCCCTTATAGTTCACGTGATGGGAATCCACAGAACACTCCCAGGTGTGGCAAGTGCAGACTGAGAAAGTGCCAAGTGCCCCTTGCATGTTCCTTTCAAATCTACTTTTGCACTGTTCCAACACAGCCCTCTCCACACCGACCATGAGAGCCTTGCCATAAGTTCATATCTCCTGTGTGCTTGCTAACAGAGCTTTTCTAGAATACAAGAAAAACTTAATTTGTTCTGTCTCTCCTGGGCTGTGTGATGCCACCTCATCCATCCATGCTCAGAATGTTTTGCTGTCTCCTAAAACAAAATTCTTGTTTTGAAAAGCAGCATCATGGTATGACAGATGCCCAAAGCAGAAACAAGGGGCTGCTGCCACAGTCAACTTAGTTACAGGTGCCTGGTGCTGCATTGTATAAAGGACAAGACTTTTCTTGCCACTGTTCCCCCAATCAACAGAGTAAATGTAAATATGTGAATAAATACCTACACCTTTTTTAGTCACACAGTTTGAGTTTCAGCTTCCTGGTTGGTTCAGATCCCACTAGTGATATATTCCTGTTATGTTTTCACCCCAGCCAGTAATCAAGCCCCACACAGCCACTCGCTCACTCTCCCACAAGTGGGATTGTGGAGAGAATTAGAAAGGTAAAACCTGGAAAACTCTTAGGTTGAGTCAAAGACAGATTAATAGTGGAAGCAAAAGCTGGCATACAAGCAAGGAAAAACAAAGGATTCCTTCACTGCTTCCCAGGGGCAGACAGGTGTTCAGCCACCTCCAGGAGAACAGAGCCCCATCACATGTAATGGTGACTTGGGAAGACAAACACCACTTCATATGCCCCTCCTCTTTCCCCCCAGCTTTATGTACTGAGCATGGTCATGTGGTATGGTCAGCTGGGGTCACCTGTTCTGGCTGTGTCCCCTCCCTATCTCCCATGTACCCCCAGCCCCCTCACCAGCATGGCAGTACAAAAAGCAGAAAAGGCCTTGGCTCTATGTAAACACTGATCAGCAATAATCAAAACATTTCTATATTGTCAACCTTGCGTTCAGCACAAATGCAAAACAACCTCATATTAGCCACTGTGAAGACAATTAATTCTACCCCAGCCAAACCATTGTCTTTGACTTAGTTCAAGACAATGTAGGCTTCTACCCTCCTCCAGCAAGCTCTGTTCCCTGCATAGGAGTTCCAATGATTTGACCTTAACGTGGTCTTTTCCTTCTTTGAACCAAGAAGTACATGAACACTACAGCTCACAGCAGCTTTTCCTGCTTCTCCCTATCCCAGTGGCTGCAGGCTGGAGTGGCATCTCATGGGAAATTTCTGATGAAGGAATACAGGGCCACAAGGGAGGATCCCATTGTGCCACTGCAGACCCAAACCATGTCTCACTATCACTACAGCCGGGCTGTGTCCAGAACAGAGACTGGGATTTGGTTGACTGCATTGAATTAGTCTGATTACTTGTATTTGAGGATGGGATGTTGAATTTGGGTGTAACAACAGTGTCCTAGGGTGACTGTGTATCCCCCAATCGTCTATTGGGTGCAAAGGGGAGGGGAAACGCGGTTTGTTTTTCCCCAGGAAAACTCTGCTCCTCAGAGTGACCTTGAAGCGGGGGAGTTGGAACACTGCAAGACGAAAGAAGCTCTGTTGTTTTTTTCCCCGGCAGTTAGTTAGTTTAGTGCTAGCATAGTTAGATGCTGTAGAATAGCTGAAGCTTTTTTGCTTTTTTTTCCTTTTTTTTTTCCTTCTTTTTTTTCTTTTTTTGCCCTCTCCTCAGAACTGTTCCAACCTCTCCGGACTAAGGACCTGGGAGAAGCACTGGGGGCCTCCACAGGGGACCCACCCCACCAAGACCAGCCCTGCACATCTCCTTTTCTCCCAGCTTCAGCAGAGATGGAGCAGCGGAACACAGTGACTATCTTCAAGAGGAGACTTTCTCTTTTTAAGTTTGTTATCCCTCCGTAAGCGGCACGAAGCTCTTGTCATCGGGTATTGTGCTAGGAGTGCTTTGCCTGTTTAATAAACAGTTTTTTTCCACTTCTCTCTGAGGAAGTCTTTTCCCAAACCGGTTGGGGGAGGGGAGGGGGGCCCCGTGGGAGGGTTTCTCCCAAAATCTGCCTGAAACCACAACAAACAGCAAAGGCTCAGTTCAGCTGAATGCAATGAAGAAGAAGAGATTCTTTTACTGGAGCAGAAGAAAAATTGAGAGCTGTTGAAAATAGCAAAAGGCAGTAAAATCCCTTGAAAGGGATATTTCAATAGAAAACAGATACTTCTCATAGACAGGGATAGTGCTCAATTACTGAATTATAGAGATTAACTATAACATTTAATGAATGGTAATATATCATTACAGTTAAGAAACCATGGTTTCATGGTCTCAAAGACTTTCTACTTTTACAAATTCCTCTTTTGCTCTCTAGGCATCTCCATGTTCACCTGTTTCCCAAATAGTCTGAAGGCACTGGAGTGATGTATGGCCCCAATCAGGGCTTGTAATTGAAAACAATTAATCAATTAAACCAAGCAGCTAAATTGCTCTGTGAGAAGGGAAGATCCTTTTGTGAGATGTAGTGGGATTAGTGGTCTAGATGTCTGCAGCTCTTGGGAAATTTTTTGCTTTAGATTTGTATACCTGAATTCCTCCTCTCTTAAATGTGGTAGAGTGATATAGAATATTTCAGTTGGAAGAGGCCTACAACAATCATCTGTCTTGCACTGGTAATGTAAAGATTTAAGGGGCTTCATGAACCTTAACTTAAAGCATAGTGGTGGGTGTCACAGAAGCTGGTGAGAAAGTGAATTGTGAGGACCTAGATGGTTCAGCTCCTTATGAGTTCTCTCTCAGACCTCTGTGTGTGTAATTGCATGTTAAAGCTTATTTGTCAGCAAGCAACACAAGGAGGAAAAGAGGAAGAAATGGTTACCTCGGAATCAAAAGAAATAAAAGAAAAAAATTGAAAACAGAAGGGGGAAAAACATACTCAGCAGAAAATATGAAATAGCGTAGAAGTAATTTTTAAACTTTCCTCTTTGCACCCTTCCTTACGGTTTCCTCTATGCCCATGCCTGTGACAGTGGTCACTGAGACACTTGTTTTCTGATAAAAAGGGAGGAAAAACCACCAGTCATTGTCCTGGACGCTCAGTGACAGAGTGAGCCCAGACAGGGAAGTGTTCCTGATTTACCCTAGCTTGGGGAACATGGGTCAGTCTGGCTGGTGAGGGAGCAGCTGTGCCCCCAGAAAGGATAGGAATGGTGCTGCAAGCAGCCGTGCTCATGAGTTCCCTTCTCCACTGCAGTGGTGAGTCTGGGCTGGGCATGGACCCCTGCCCTGTGGTGTCTGTGTGTGCTTGGCAGGGGCGGCTCTGTTTTGGGAAGAGCTTAGATTTGGTCCTCAGAATGAGAGAAATGTACTGGAACAAAGGCAATGGTCCTCATTTTTACAGGAAAAAGAGTTTTAGGTTTCTTTACCCAGTGTTAAGTTTCTCATGTTTGGCTTAGGCTGAGAGAGTGGTGTGTTTTAGAAAAACAAATAGGCAGTGGTGGAGGGAAGTCTTTGCTGTTCCTCAGAAGCCCCAAGGATGATGCCTGGAGCAAACACTGGCTGAGATCAGTGAGAGGAATGACAGATTTGTCTTTACAAACAAGCAGTGGGTCTACTGGTAGATAAAATTAGCAATGAGAGATAAAAGAAACAATGGGAAGGATTCCACTGATGAATGGAAAAGAAGATACTTGCCTTTACAAACAAACAGTAGGTTTGCTGATAAATGAAATTTGATATTGAAAGATGAGAGAAACAATGGGGAAACCCATTCCATAAGAATTAAAAATTAAAAGGGGGGTTATACATTAAAGGGGAATTTTAGGCATTCTGGGAAGTCTGTACCTCTCAAGTACCTCAGCCAATGGGGAAAGAGAGAGGGAAATGCAGCCAGGAAATTAGGCTAAATAGGAGGCTGCATTCTCCAAAAATTTGAGAGACTCCAGAGGAAATGCCCCATGGCCTCTCCCTTTATTCGAATAAAGTAAAAGGACTCCTCTGTCTTCTTTTTGGACATAAATCTCTGGTGTTTGTGGATTAATTTTCCTAACAATTTGGGGGCTCATCTCTGGGATATTTCCACCGTCCGGGGTGGCAGGCAGCAAGTGGAGCTGAAGGCGCCTCACCCAGTTTCTGTGATCAGCTCCCCTTGGCGGCAGCCGGCATCAGGCGATCAATTGGATTCCCGAGACTGTCCAGGAGACAGACAAGTGGTGGACCAGGGGGGGTCCGTGAAGATGTGAAAAATATAGCTATGATTCATGTCAGAAAAAATATATTGTTAAGATTGTACCATGGAAAGATGAATTCTGAGAAACTGCCAGATAAGGCTAGAGAGGAAACAACTGGACAGGATATCGTAAACAACAGGTGGAAATTTGGGCAAACATGTAAACTGCTTACGCAAGCAAAATTGCATGGGAATCTAAAAATTGGCAAAAATGAATAAAGAAGAATCTTGCCTTCCCTCCAATGACCACCAGAGAGAGTGAAAAGACCACTAAGGAAGAGCCCACACATACACAGCATATGCAAAGACAATAATGGGAAATGGGGAAGGGGGGGGGCTACTGAGAACTGCTGAGAAATGTTGTAAGAGACGGTCTGAAGATCCTTCATCTGCCTCATGACCGTCACCAAGGACAGAGATTGAAACCCTGAAACCCCAACACAGGAGTTCTGGCCTGGCTGTGGTGGGATGTCTGCCAAGTTTCGCCTGTAGGTGTGTGCTCACTGGACCAAAGACTGGTATGCTTTTCCCATGAGAATCAGAGTGCAAGAACAATGGACTTGAGCAAGTTGGTGCTTGTTGTCTAAACCAGTAAGCAAGCCTGGACCGGCCTGGGCCGAAACGGGCCCAATGGCTGCACCTGTTCCCAGAGCAACAGACCCTCATCACATCACTCCACCTTTTGGCCAGTTGCTTCTCGCTTTGAAAAGGACTATAAAAGGAACCCCTTGAGTTAACCCCATTTTGTGATCACCCCATGAGAAGATGCATCTATTGGCATCGCCACGAGGACTCCGTTCTTCATTGGTAGCTATAATCCCCTCTCTCTCTACTTCTCTCTCTTTCTTCCTTTCCCTCTATCACATACTGTGATTGCACTCAATAAAATGCATTGTTGTTGATTAAACTGTTGTTGTTGTCCCCTGCTGTGTCTTTTGTGCTCTAAGATCACTAAACGAACCATCATGACCCCCGCTTGTATTAGCAGATCGTGACAAATGCTTATGTATATGTATGAATATATGGAATAGAAACTCAAGAGAACTAACATTCGGGGTATGTGTTAGTGGAGCACAGACTCCCTCACGTACCCAGTGCTGGCTTGCCCACTTTTTGCTGAACACAAAATTAATAAATTGCTTAATTTGAAAATGGAATAAAGGAGTACCTCCTCATTTATAGCAATCTGGTGACCCCAATGTGATACTCTGCTTCCCTGGAGGGAAAAGGCTGATTCCAGGGTGGTGCCCCACTAACGTGGCTCTGGGAGCAGTCAGAACCCACTGGAAAACCAGAGAATAAAATCGACAAAAATTGGGCAAGGAATTTGAGCTCCCTGGTTAAGCTGCAGCCAAAAATCACCCATAATTCTAGTGCATGAAGATCCAGAGAAGAAAATGGACTCTAAGTATCATCTGGTTGGGTGGGGTATGACTGGTGTATGAGTGAGACATGGCCTGGTCGTGCTGCAAGTGCGGTGTCCTTCTAACCTTGGTTCCATCTCCCCGCAAGGGGAATGGCAGGTGAAGGGACGAAGCAGAAGGTGGGATTTCTGGGAGGAATCGGGGGCTGGAAGTATTAGAGAGGCACCAGTCGGTAGGAAATGGGTCAAAGCTCAGGGAAGGGCCAAAACTCAAGTACCAAAAGACCTGGAGGGGGTCAGTGTTGTAGCGCATTAATTGGGTTTATAGTGTTTCATTTTTATATTGGGGCTTGTAATGTTTTTCTATTGTATCCCCTGTCCCCCTTGGAAACTGTATCACGTGGTTTGTCCGTGCTCGGCCGTGCCCACCCCCTACACTGGAATGTAACCCAACTCTGTTCCACTCCCACCTTATCCCTGATTGGGTAGTGGCTTGTCCCTGCCTCTGGGCCCTGCCCCCTGGGGAAAAAGCCCCAAGACAGGCAGGGGGCTGGCACTCTGGCACCGGTGAGGACGGGAAAGGAGCTAAAACTAGCTCCTGGGCAAATAAAGCAATAATTTCCCCCCCCCCCCCACCCCGGACAAAGAGCAGGCTCTTTCCTTTTGCCATTGGCAGTTGTCTGGGTCTCACTAAAGAAATACCACAACTGGTGCCCAACGTGGGGCTCGAAGCCACAAGGGGCTCCCAGAAAGCTGGAAGAACCACTCGGGGATCACGTGGCTGAGGAATCTCACGCAGGCACGTGAGTCACGAAACATAGCCCACCCACATGGAGACAGACCCATCAGGCTTGGCATTTGCTGTGGAGTCTCTGAAACACAGGATTCCACAGGCCACGGCTGTAGTTTTCTCCTTTGGACTCAAAAAAACCCATTGGAGTGCTGCAAAGAAGCCCCCCAAATGGCAGGCTGCTCTCAGAGAAAGTGACCACATGTTCGTGGAAAGCTGACCCTGGGAACCGAGACTGGAAGCTCTTTTTGCACCAGAAGGGTCAGTCTCAGGCAAAAGGAGTGATTGGGAAAGAAAGGAAAGATTCGTCTGAATGCTGGATTTTTGGTGAGTACCACTGGGTTATCTAAGGGAAAATCTTTTTAAGAGGCAGTGATCCTCAGGGAAAGGGTTTTTTTTTCCTTTCGGGGAAGGTTTTTGCTTTCAGAGTAAACCTTCAGGGTGCTTTCAGCAGCCTGGGGAGGGTGGAAAAGGTAACTGTTTCCCCTTCGGCTTCTTTTGTTTTCTCTCCAGCGAGGGTTTTTTAACTTTCGGTTTCCCAGCCACAGTTAAAGGGGACACAGAATCTTAAAATCTGAGCCAAAAATGGGTGCTAGGCTGTGTCTCAAAAAAGAGTCTATTATCAAATTTTAAGTGCCTTGGATAATGGCAAGACCCATTGTCCAAAGAAACAGTTGAAAAAATTAATTCGGTATTTGTTTTCTCAATTTCCAGATGTATCATCTGAGCAAATAAGCTCCCCAGAATTTTGGGAAGCTGTTGCAAAAAAAATTGTCTCAATCAAGCTCCCCTAATGATAAGGAAAAAGCAAATTTTGCTCTTTGGAGCTTGCAGATTTTATTTGCAATGCAAAAACAAAATTAAAAGAAAAAAAAGCCAGTTCCTTGGGGATTTTCTCTAGTTTCCTCAGTTTGTCCCTATCCCGACCCCAAAATCCCTTCCCCAAAATCAGATATTCCTCGAGAAACCTTTAAACTTTCCCCAAAACTCCCTTCTTCCCCAGTTTGTTAACCCCGGGTTCGGTTTACTTTTGCAGGCAGTCTGAGTGCTCAAACTCCCCATCTTAGTGATCCCCAGGTGGGGGGTCACAAGATGGAGGGCACTTCTTTGTCCAAAATGGCCGAAGCCATGTGCTCTCGAGTCACAAGGAGCCTCTCCCTTTGTCTGTCCCTCCTTCCCGCAATCCCTTTCTCTTCCCAGACCCCTCCCTCCCTTCGGTGCCACCCCTTGCACTTCCCTCTCCTCTGACTCCGCCCCCTACCCTCAAGCCTCCGCCCTCCAACTCCACCCCATGTGACTCAAGCCTTCAGCCCCTCCCTGCCCCTGGCTCCCATGGTTTCCCCGCCCACAGTCCCAGTTCCCACGCCCCGGGGGGAGTGGGGGGGAGCAGGGAACCCGGAAGCAGGAAGTGATCCCGGCTTTTCTGCCACCCCTTTCACATATCAACAGTCAAAAAGGGGGGGTGTTATCCATGGTTATTGGGACCCCTTCCTCCAACAAGTGATTCAGGATTTATGCAAAGCTCAGATCGATTTTGGATAGTTCTGCAACCTTTTAAAAGACTCTGCATGAAGTAATTATAAGTTTGAGAACTATAGTGTGTTCTGAAATAATATTGTCACGAGATCTGGGTCACACACTACAGAAGAGGATATAGGCCTAGAAGCTTATGTACCAAGTGTCTAGAAGAAGAACAAAATCTGACTAGCCGTATCTTAGAACTCGCTACTAGCTTGGGTATACTGGAATTAGATTCTCCAGAGTGGTATCTCTTGTTTAAAAAGGGGATAAGAGGAAAATTAGACTCAAGGGCTCAAATCCTAGCAGTTGAGTGCCAGAGATCAAATAAAGTACCCTGCAAAGTTGATGCAGTCAAATTATCAAGGTGGGGCACTTTTAAAAGAAGGTATGCGGCTTGGTCCAATTATGGAACCTCGGAAGAATACTCTTGTTGCCGAGAAGATGGATTACCTCGCTGCTGGTGGCAACCCAGTGGGCGTAGGCAAAGGCAGAGGAGTACACCTGTGGGGAATCCTGATAGTCCTAAGCCTAGTCGTGTGCAGGACAACTGGTCTGCACCCAGAGAATCAGCCCAGCACTGAGAAGCAGAGCCCCGATAATGAGTGCGAACAATGCATTCAGACTGTCCTGAAGGGACAAGTGGCCACAAAAAGTTTGGCATACTAGGCCCTATATGACTGCAGAAGCAGCAAAGTAAGCGGGTACTGTACCTTCAATGGCACTCGATATAGAATGTGTAAATTGGACAAGAGGATAATGTGCTACAACCCAAGAGTGATATCTAAGGATGGGCAATCAGAAATACCATCCACAGAAAGGAAAACATTCACACATGCAGTTTATAAACGGGATGCTGGGCAGATACCTACTATTCCTACTTGTAACCAATGTAATCATACTGTGTAGATCGGAGGTAAAATGAAATCAATATTTGTAGCATACTTTCAAGTTAACAAATTATGCTATGATAGCAATCAATTAGAAATGTGTGTGATGGATGGAAAGACTTATTGGGTAGGAAGAAATTTGAAATATAGAAAAAGATTCTCACTCAATAATGAACCTGTAATACTTGATCTCCTCAGAGATGATGATGATAGAGTGTCACCCTGGTTTTTCTGAGTTTTTTAAAGCCTTTTGATTGTTCATAAAATGGAGTCAGACTTTTTAGCTACTGTACAATATTAGGAGCAGTTTCTATTTTTTCTCACACATGTAACAGAAACAAATCCTTTGTTTTTCATTCTCTGTCCTTTGTTTGCATATTTCTAACCTGAAAACAATTGTAACTGACAGTTGGTCTGGCCATTTGGCTAGGAGGTGAAAACTCCAGAAGCCAATCCACAGCCAGACCCACAAATGTATAAAAAGTAAGAAATATACAGGCAGAGGGGCTTTCGGCCTTGGCTCAGCTTGGTGTCCTGGGGTGACTGTGTATCCCCAATCGTCTGTTGGGTGCAGGGGGGAGGGCAAGCGCGGTTTGTTTTTCCCCAGGAAAACTCTGCTCCTCGGAGTGACCTTGAAGCGGGGGAGCTGGAACTTGGCGAGACTGAAGAAGCTCTGTTGTTTTTTTTTCCCCAGCAGTTAGTTAGTTTAGTGCTAGCGTAGTTAGACGCTGTAGAATAGCTGAAGCTCTTTTTTTTGCTTTTTTTTGCTTTTTTTTTTCTTTTGCTTTTTTTTTTTTCCTTTTTTTCCTTTTTTCTTTTTTTGCCCTCTCCTCGGAATTGTTCCAACCTCTCCGGACTAAGGACCTGGGGAAGCACCAGGGGCCTCCACAGGGGACCCACCCCACCAAGACCAGCCCTGCACATCTCCTTTTCTCCCAACGCCAGTGGAGACGGAGCGGTGGAGCACAGTGACGATCTTCAAGAGGAGAGACTTTAAGTTTGTTATCCCTCCGTAAGTGGCACGAAGCTCTTGTCATCGGGTATTGTGCTGGGAGTGATTTGCCTGTTTAATAAACAGGTTTTTTCCACTTCTCTCTGAGGAAGTCTTTTCCCGAACCGGTTGGGGGAGGGGAGGGGGGCCCCTTGGGAGGATTTCTCCCAAAATCTGCCTGAAACCACCACAGGCTCTCTCAGAGGAACCCTCTGCCCTGCGAAATCTCTTGTCTCTCGTGTGATTGCTTTGCGTATCCTGATCACAATAGAGTATGCTTACAATTTGATAAAACTTTCTGCTTTTCAAGGAAAGAAGAGGGGGTAGATCCTGAAAGCAAAATGGAGCAGGTAGCTCAAGAGTTAAAAAGACAGGAGTCAGAAATGAGGAAAAAGAGGATAGAACAAGAGAGGTTGAAAACTCTGAGTGAGCAATATGAACAACTAAAAAAACAGTATAGTGATTGGGGATTACCTACCTCAAACAAAAATCTGTTTATAGATTTAATACAGGAAATTGCGACTGAATTAGGTTTGTCTAATTGTTGGATTTGTGGAAGACTTAAGTCAGCCGAAAAATGGCCATGGAAAGGTGAGAGCTTAACTCCAGAGCAACTTCTAAAATGGGACAATACTCAAATCTCAAAAACAATGCAAAGACCTGAAGGATGGATTTTAGATCAGAGAATAATTGGAACAATTTGTGTCAGTAGAGAGGGAAGAGAATATACTGAAATAGTGGGATACACTCCTTGTATATCCACCTTAGCAGTAAATTTGAACAATAAAACCAAAGTCTGGTAACCAGAACCTCCTTCTGGGTATTGGAGTCACACAAAGGGAACAAATTGTGAATGGATTAACAAAATTGAACTATACTGGTATAAAAGCTCTGGAGCTAACCCTTACCAATCTCTGGAAAGTTTAAGGGATTACTGGAAGGAGCCAAAAAATATAAATATTAAATAGAAAGCCCCTGACTGAATATATTGGATATGTGGGAAAAAAGCTTACAGCGAGTTACCCCACAGGTAGAAAGGATCATGTACTCTAGGGATGATTAGACCTTTCTTTTTCAAGCTACCCAGGTCTGAGAGCAGTTTGTTAGGAGCACCCCTGTACGAAACTTTGAGTAGAAAGAAAAGGGAATTAAAGAAAGAACTTCCTATTGCAGGGGGGAGTCAGAAATGGGGAGAAGAGGAATAGCCTGCAGAAAGAATAATAGAATATTATGGCCCTGCAACTTGGGCTCAAGATGGAAGTTGGGGATATAGAACCCTAATCTATCTGCTGAATAGATTAATAAGGCTACAGGCTGTAGTAGAAATTGTATCAAACCATATTTCAGATGCTCTTGAATTATTGGCCAGACAACACTACCAAATGCGGGCTTTTGTGTATCAAAATTGAATGGCATTAGACTACCTGTCGGCTGAAGACGGAGGAGTTTGTGGAAAGTTTAATGAATCTGAGTGTTGTATAGAAATTGATGATTATGGAAAAACCATCAGAGGCCTTGTGGCAGAAATTAAAAGGTGGCACATGTACCAGTTCAGAAATGGAATTCTATCCTCCAGGCTTCTTGGTGGGATCAGTTGTTTGGGGAAGGAGCCTAGTAGAAAAAGGTAGTATTCTTCATATTATGTTCAATAGCTGAATTAATATTTTTACCTTGCTTGATACCGTGTTTCATTAGGTTAATGCATTCAGTGGTACAAGGTATGCAGATAGCAGCCCTGCCTACAGATCCAGAACTTGCCACAGAGAAATTTGGCCAGATCCCTAAGGTATCCAAAATAATGAAATTGGGGGGGGGGGGGGAGAAAAGTAAAGCTGCAGAAGTTCTGACTAAATTTGAAGAGCAAATAAAAGAATTAAAAATCGTTTATAGAAAATATCGTGAAATATTACAGGAAGAATGGGATGAATACGATGAGCTTGAGGAAGACTAAGGGATTTTTTTTCTCTTCCTAATAATGCTAAACAATTAGACTATAGAAACTGGAATAGGTACCTAAAATAGTCTGTTCTACAATTAGTTCATGTATCAAGGTAGCAGTTAAAAGGAAATGAGAGCTGGTAATAACCAAAACAGATCAGACTTTGTTAATAGAAGCACGAATTAATGTGTTTATGTAGAAGGGGAGGGATTGTAATATATGATATGAAATAATTTGTGCTTGTCAAATAAAGATTCCAAAATTTTTAAAAAAATTGAAAAAGCAAAGGCAGGGGAAGAGACTGATTTGCAATTGTGAAGTGGGCAGTGGCAAAAGGAAAGACCTGATTTGCAATAGAAACGAGTGGCTTCAAACGGAGATGGGCCTTTACCAGGGATGAGTCCAGCAGTCCCAAGGATGAGTACCCGATATGCATCTATGATAAGGACAATCTGCATCATCAAGGGCGTGCATATCAGCAACAAGTTCCCGTGATAAGCATTCATCTTTTCCCAGAAACTGTTTTGTCAAGCCAACAGCAAAGAAAAGAGACTGCATGAATATGTGAAGTAAGCAAGAGTGACAGAAAAGAATAGAAAAAACTGCCTTAGTCGAAAAACTGTATAAAAACTGGCCCGGCAGAGGCAGACTTTGTGAACAGGGGGGATTTCGGAACAATAGAGTCTGAATCTGTGTTCACCCAGATCCGACCCCGGGCTCGACGCTGTTTCTTTTGATTGTGGCTTTCCGAGACCGATTTTGGTCACGCAATAAAATCTGTTTTAATTATTAATTCAGCTACTTTATTTATAAAACCCGACATTGGCAGCACATCTGGGCAAAGAAACGTCTCCAACATACCTGCTCGGCACAGACTGGGAAGGGCCAAGCACTGGGAGTACTCTGGTATCCCCTCAGGGGAGCAGTTTAGGAGTAGACCCTGGAACTGGGATAGGGATCACTGCTGAGCACTGTTGGGACAGGGAAACTTGTGAAATGCCATTAGTCTTCAAAGCAAGCACTGACTGCACCCCGTGCCTCGTGTTAAACCTGCCCTCACTTGCCAGTGTTCCTGCCTGGGCTCCATCCAAAGTCTGGGAGATCAGAAGCATTCCTTTGCCCACCTCAGTGCAGGAGTGGTGGCAGAAGGAGGCAGCAGGGGAGAGCAGGCGGGGTCTGTGGGGGCAGGTGAGTTCTTTGGGGGGCAGGTAGGTTGTCTCCACAGTCAGTGAGAGAGCAGAGCTATGTGCCCCAGCTCAAGGGAGAGACTTTGCTGCTGCCTGGGGCACCGGGCGGCTGCACACCATCTCCCACACAGAAATTCGGGGTGTGCCTTTCACATCCAGTCTCCCAGGTAAGGGCCAGGCTCCTTCCTCCCTCTTCCTCCCCTGGTCTGTGAGTGACCTAAGATGCCGAGTTACTTCTCAATGCAAGATGATGATTTGACACTGGCCCACCTACACCCCCACTTCCAGGGCTTAAGCTGGATTTAACTGGGGACATTCCCCTTTGTTCTTGCATCGTGCTTTGGCCAGCCCCTCTGTACTGTTTTCCACTTGAAGAGCTGTGATAATTGTATTCTGTTTCTCCTTCCTGAGCTAATTTTCTGACTCATCGTGGGGGCTTTTCTGCTAGCTTTTTGTTAATCTAGTTGGCACATTGTGGTTTCTTTGTTCATTATATGGTGGGGCTATATAAAAGGATTTGTCTCTGGAATTCAGGTATCCTCTGCACTGTGTTCCCTGTTATCGTCTTCATCAGCAACTCTGCTGAAGGCACTCTGCTGCATTTGGCATGAGCTAACCTTAATAAATTTGATCTGTTAATCACTCAGACATGTCTTGCTGGATCTTTGCACACTGATTTGTGTGTGCTCAAACAGTTTCCTGGGAGTAGACTTGTGGTGACTCAGTGTTTCAATAATCTGCTCTTCAAACTCTCCCTCGGGATTCTGCCTCCTGGGGGGCTTTGCCTGCTGAGGGGGCTGCACTGCAGCCACCGAGGGCACCAGGTGAGGGTTCGGTCCGAAGATAAGGAAAAGGGAGAGGTCTCCTCATGGCAGAGGCTTCCCGGCGGATTCTCCCACCCCACACTCCTGTCCAGTCCCCGCCTCGTGTCCGCAGGGACCAAACTGTGCTGCTGCTGCACCAGCTGGGGCAGGACCCTGCTCCACCAGCACTGTCAGGCTGGGAGTGGGAGCACAACCTTGGTCTAATCTCTGGAAGCTCTCCCTCCAATCCCAGCACCGCTTAGGAAGCCAGTTCCACAGGTGGGCGGCGGGACTGGAGACAGATTAAGGAATGTTTATAAGGAATGTTTAAGCATCTATTTATGTGCTGAGTTGACTCAGAACCAGAAGCAACTGAATTTCACAGATTCCCTTTTCCAGAGCCTGGCTTGGAGTCCACCTGAGATGCAGCCTCCTGCCCCCCAGGCACTGTCCATACCGTGGTCAAATGACGCTCAGGTTATATTTTTTTTATATATATTGTGCATTCTCTTTGCCTGAGAGCTTCTGGGAGTTAGGGCATCCTCAAGTGATACAGGAGCCTTGAGGCATTGGGTGAAGCATTCGAGACTCTGAATCTCACTCAGGCATTGATAATTATCAGTCCAGATAGCTCAGCCATTACAGAGATTCAGTACAGTCAGCTCTTACATCCTGCCCATTTAGGGGAGAAAAAGTCAGCAATGAGGAGATGCAATTGACAGATCCAAGGAAAACAGCCAGGTTATTTCTGACAGCAAGAGATAGCTAACAACAGATTAGCAGAAGATCCAGGGAGTGTGTAGAGACCCCTTCTTTGGAGTAAGGGCTTGGATTCCTCCAGAAAAAGCTTATTCAGCCATTTAAATAAAGGAAGCAAGGAAAACAAATGTAAGAAATATTAAAAACAATACATGGCAGTTTGAGAGATGCTCACCAAAAGCTAGTGAGGAGCGAGGAACAGTAAAAAAAACAAATAGCTTCTCTTAATAATTAAATGAGGCAATGCTTCTTAATTAAAGATGATTTTAACATTTTGAGAAACAATGATGTTTTTTGACTGAAAACAAACCCTTCTGTACACTGAGGGAAGACAACACTGGCACCCAGCACAGACAGCTTTTAATTCCCATGTTTAATAATTGTGAGCTCCAAGCAAAGTGCCTCAGGGACCAAGTATTCACCCATTCCTGCTGCCACTCCTCATGTTCTGCTGTTTTTTTCCAGTGCAGGCATTGCAGTGCGCACCCAAGGTGCCCAACTGGGGTCAAATGGCCTGAAGTAAGAACCCCCCTCCTTTCTGTCCTTTTCCTTGTCACTGCGCAAATGGAAAATAATAACAACAACAAAAAAATCAGTCCTCAGTTTCCCTTCTTTGGTCTGGCTTATCCTCCCCTGGGAAGGTGGTGGGAGCATCTCCTTATTCCCTCAAGCCACCCAGGCCCACCACTGCCTCTCTGGGCAGAAGATCTGTCTGGGCTATCACCAGGGCAGACCAGGAGCCTCCCAGCAGACATGGCTGCCCTTGGACTACTTCTCAGTTTCTTTTCCGAGATTCAGGTGGTTTTAGAGTCTTTTTGCCTTCTGCAAAGCCCTGAGCCAGACGCAAGAAAGAGACGGAGTCTTCAGGTTCTGATTTTTCAAGGTTGCACGCTTTGTTTATTGTTTCTTATCTTACAAATTTCTCAGCGCCCAACTAAAGTCTGTGCAGCTGCCGGGGATCTGGTGACTCCTCCCCACTGGGCTGCGGCATTATCTTTTATACTAATTGTTACATGTTCTTTATTTATCATTATTTGCCAATACCTATCATTTATACTAAAAAGGTCATCCCTACTTTGACCCAATCTCTTTAAACTACTTTGTGCCACCGTCACTGCAGAAAATGGAGTGAGGGAAGAAGAAAGAAGAAGCAGGAGACAATGCCCCAAATCCTCCATCTTGCTCCCATTCACTTCCATACTAAAAACTCAAACCTACTGTTTTCTCACCCTGTGATAAGCTAAACTACTATCTTTCACACTCTTGTGGCTTGTAATCCTTCCCGCAGTGCAGGAAGCCTTTCCCATGGACTGAGATCAAAGCCAATGTCCCTCTGGGCTCTGGGCCAGGGTCCCAGACCCCCCTGTCCAGGTCTCTGACCCTCCAGGGCAGCCAAAGGAATGCCCTGGACTCTAACAGCTACTGAAATCCATCACCTGGTTTGCACCAACTACACAGCCCCAAAGTCCTTGGTTGCTCCTCACAGGACGTTCCTTCCAGCCCTTTCTTGCCTTCCTGTTGTTTAAATGATACTTCTGCAGCAATGATTCCATTCTTCAGTGAGTGAATGCTACAGCCCTGATGAAATATTTTGTGGCCTTTTGTAAAGTGCCAGTGTAGCTCTCTTTACTGAATCAATATAGTTATAATAAAAAGAACTTTTCAGTGGATTACATTAATCTGTCATCATGCTATCTGAGCCTACGGCCATAGCTCCTGGAGTGCATCCCTGCTCCCCTTGTCTGGGGCTGGCTTCCACCTGCTGTGGGTGAGACAGAGACAGGGCAGGAGGAGCAGCAGAATCTGAGAGAAAAATTGCTGTTAACAATCCTTACCTCTGTTGGAGGCTTTGCTATACACTAACTGGTGAGGCTCCCTGCGGATGGAGTTCATATGCATGTCCAAGTCCTTCTTTCAAACACCTGTCATCACTGATTTGTTTCTGCTGCTGTGCAGAGCCCCATGTAATGGCACGTATCACAGGCCAGTGACTCAGGCCAGTGACAGAAACCAAGGTCCACTCCCTCTGATAGCAATAAATGAGAAAACCTGAAAGCAGATCACTATGTCTGAGAAACTCCATCTCCCCTGTACATATTCCTGCCCCCGGGGCCAGTTGCAGCATGAGTTTTACTGGTAGAGTGCTGGAGAGGCTGTGTGCCCATCATGCCAAGCAGAGGAAGGGCTACAGTAAGACAAGCCAAAAGTCAGTAGTAAAACAGCAGAACAGCAATGCTGACTCCTGAGGAGAGACTGGGAGATGCCCTTTGATGCCTCCCACAACCAGGTAACTCCCTTTAGCCCCGTGGCTCATAGGTCTGTGTTGGCCATTGGGAGGTTCCCAGTGGAGCAGCTGGCCTGGGAGGCAGGTCCCTTCCTGCACCTGACCTGCTCCAACCATGCCTCGTGGCAGGACATGGCCCTGGGTGGCAGTGCCTGGTCCTGAGCCTGTGGCACCTTCTGGCAGATGCAGAGCAGGGACCAGAGCTCTGTGCGAAAGTTCTCGTTCAGCCAGCAGTAGATGAAGGGGTTGTAGCAGGTGCTGCTCATGGCGAACCAGTGCAGGGAGAAATAGAGCAAGTTCTTTGTCTTGATGCCCAGACTGGAGATGAGCACCACGTAGCAGTTCAGGGGCAACCAGCAGACTGCAAAGACCACCACCACCAGCATCAGCATCATGATGCTCTTATTCCTGTGGTGGTTGACGTACTGCTGCGTGGTGATGTCCCTGATGGTATTGCGGAGCCACAGCTTCTTGGTCAGATGCATGTAGGTGATGGTGGTGATCAGCAGAGGCAGGAGGTAAAGAAGGAGAAAGGTAGACTGGTCCAGACACTTCCAGACCAACTCTGCAGGCTTGGGGAAATCAGGGAGGCACAGACTCCGGACAGTGGCTTCCCTTGAAAACAGGAAATACAGTGTTGTTGTGCATTATTTGGGTTTATACTGTATTTAATTTTTATACTGGGTTTTGTAATGGTTTCTTCTGTACCACCCTGTTCCCATGGAAAATGTATCATCCCAAAATTTGTCCCTGCTCCTTTTCCCCTCCCATTCTCCTACACTGGAATATAATCCAACTCTGTTCCACTCCACCTTATCCCTGATTGGGTAGTGGCTTGTCCCTGCCTCTAGCCCCTTCCCCCTGGATAAAAACCAGGAAGAGCACGTGGAAAAACCTCTTGGCTCAGGATGGGGACCAGGACTGAGCTCCAGACCCTGCGGGGAAGGACCACAGACTGAATAAAGCCCTAGTTCCCTCCGAATCAAGTGCAGACTCTTTCCTTTGCCATCGACGGGGACCTGCTCTCTCTAAAGGAAAAGGTTCACAGCCGCTCTGAGATCTTTAAGGCCCTGGGAAAAATCCTTCCAACTGTGGTTTGTCTCTCAAGCTAGCCGAGGCAAAAATGGAGCCGGGGCTCCTAGAGAGAGAGAGATATACACCGCACCAAATGATCTAATTTTTCCTAATTCCAATTGATAATGCTTTTTAAAATGTTGTTCACAAGCACCCTGATGTCTGTCCTGGTCCTTGGCATTTGTAACCTCCATCAGGGCATATAAACCATGATGACAGGTTAAAGGTTTGATTTTTCCTGGTTTGGAGGCTATTTGCCATGGAGCAAACTGGGCATCCCAGCTTTCACTGAGTCAGCCATAGGCTCTTGGAGAGACTAATGAAGATCTTCCTGGCAAATAGTAGAGAAAGAGTCCAGATGACAGGAATTCCTTCTGCAGGAGGAAAGATTTGTATATTTGGTGTGTATTTCCAAGGAGATGGTTCTTTGCTCAGAATTTTTTTTTTTATGGATTCACAGGTCTAAGAGATGCACCGGTTCCTGACTGGAAGAACTCCAGTTGCTTTCAGCAGAAGCAGAATGAGCTTTGCATTTGCTCTCTGGAGTTTCTTGCCTGAGGGCTACAGAAAAGACACACTGGATGTTTATTACCACTATAGCAAGATGATCTGGGAGGCTTCTGCTATTTTTTAGTCCCCTTTGTTATAAATGAAAAATGCTCCAATTTATTAATTGAGGGAAATTTATTTAAAAAAAGGTCTAAATAGAATTTTAGAGAGGAACAACAAAAAACCACTATCAAGAAAAAAAAAAAAGGGTCAGTGCCGAGCCCGAGTGTCGGCGCTGGGTGAGACACAGGTTTGCCCGCTGCAGCAGAGGGTCTCCTGTGCTCCACACCGACTGTCCTGTCTGAGCAATTTTTATACTTTTCTTTGCCCAAGGCTGAGTCCCCTTTCTTCTGTTTCGGACTACACGTATTCATGAGGAGTTCTTTCTCTGTGGCAAGTTGAACAAAACATGTCTGGAAAGTGATGAACACCTGTGATCATGTTCCCAGAATCCGGCATTGAGATGTATCTCTCCATGGCCCTGGTTAACTCAATCTCCGGATATTTATCACATATTCATCACCCGGCATTCCTCGGATCACCTTGATGGATGGTCCATCTCCGAGCTGGCCATGTTTATTTTATTGTAAATGAAGTCCTCCCTCCTTTGTCCAGGTGGTTTTGACATTATGTTGCAGTTTCTGGCTTGTGAGTTTTAAAGCTTATAAGAATATATTTTAACAGTACATAAAGATATACATGACAATTTTATGTGCACGGATTATCATATACACATATAACAATATCAAAATATTAATACAGCATTACTAATCAATACAACATAATACATATAGTAAATATCTTGCATAGAGCCATATAATATGCACTTTTCACACTGGCATACAGCAGTGGCTTTAGAGCTGCAAGCTCAGAAGAGGAGAGCTATGAGTTTAGTCTAATCATATTTCCAGCAAAATCCCAGGCATGTTAGCTTTCTCCAGGTGCAAATTATCGAACTATGGGTATGTGCTAGAACCTCCTGAAACACTCAGGCCCTCACTGGCTAAGGTGTTAAGACTCGATCCCTTACACAGCAATAATCCCAACCGCTAATGGAGCTGCCAGTCCTAAGTGTTCCATGTCATTAGACAAGTCTCTAATTGATGCTTGTCTGGTTTTTATCTGTCAGAAAACACTTCAGGAGCAGAAATGGTTGTGTTGTGGAATAAAATTGTTAGTTTTCTCCCTGTCCTTCTTGAGCAAAATTCCAGTTACCTGCCTGTCTCTGAGGAGACTCTGCATGCTGAAGGTATTAAAGGTATTCAGTGTCTTTCCTTTTTGTGTCTTACTATTAAATGTCCGATGGTCCTTTCGTTTCCTGGAGGGCTGGCTTCCCTCTGGACAGAAGAATTGAGTGCAGATGCCCAGGTGACTTATTAAAGAAATATGGGTATTGATCTAGTAGTCCCGGGTAGTCAGCGGGACCACAGGAGCCCTCTTCCCAGAAAATTCTGGGTGGGTGCCCAGAGGGGTCCCAGACCCCACTGGCCCCACGGCCAGAGAGAGCAGTCTCCTACCTGGCTCTCCAAAATGACTTATTAAAGAAATATGGGTATTGATCTAGTATCGATACCCAACTGTGACGGACAAAGTCTCTCTAACAGTTTAAAGTGAGAAAGTGTATGCTTATTACGGCCAGGCAGCACGCGGGATATTTCCCTAATTCGCACTGCAAAATTCACAGGTAATTACAAAGCCTTTTATTTACAAAAGTGTTGAATATCCAAAATACAAATGCATATTCATACCCCTGTCACCTCCCATTCCTCGCTTCGTATGCTAATTGGCAAAAAGGCTATTAAGCATGCGTACTTTGTTTCTTAAAATGAGTCAGGGGTCTATTCTGGGGAGGGGTCACCCAAAATGAGGAAGTAAGATGAGTCTTCCTCATCCTGACATTTCTACCTTTTCAATGCATTCATGACAAATGGATCCTTGGTAGAACTTATAGTTTCCTGTGTTCAATGGGTCCTTTAAGCAGGAAATCTGCAGCTATCTTATGTCCTATTTACCACATTTTGTTTTTCATTACAAGCACAGCTACATAAACATAAAGCTGACAAGAAATGAGTTACAAGATCCGGGGTAGCTTATCTAAGATCCGGCTTCTGTTAACTGCTAACAAAGCTCACCTATCTACTTCAGCTAATTCAGCAACTTATTATCTTAACTTTCCTAAAAATCCTTAGTTCCTCAAAATGAACATCTCATTCCCCACTTCTTCTTTGAAATTAGTAAATTCTTTTACTCAGTATACA
Organism: Progne subis subis; assembly: GCA_022316685.1. Lineage (NCBI taxonomy): Eukaryota > Metazoa > Chordata > Aves > Passeriformes > Hirundinidae > Progne > Progne subis. The sequence goes on from JAKJHU010001919.1 coordinate 31,364, forward strand.
GAGTCTTCCTCATTTATCCAAGCTTTACAGCTGGTGTCTCTCAAGACTAAGCCATACGCCTTTGACAGTGATGTTAAAGCTGCCACTCGTCGTAGCATCCTCCAATTCCAAACAAGTATTACAATGGATAACACTAAACTTATGCTGACCAAAATAAGCAACACAACTATAGGGTGGATTAAGGTATTCAATATTCCGGTTGCTGTTGGTGACCACCCAAAAAGCACATCCCACCAATGATGAGACAAATGTTCCTCAAGCCTTTTAAAAACTCCTTTGATGGTCTCTGTGTCATGGTGTATAGTAATTAATGTCTTTTTCCCTTCATCTCTAATTTCTTTTAAGATTTCTCGCAATTCATGATGTTTCAGCAATTGAGCAACTAAAGTCAAATTCATTCCTATGGGCACAGGCAGTATCTTCTGCACAGTGGCTAGGTTGGCCTTTATATATTGATGTGATATTACGGGTACTCGATAGGAAAAATCACATCCCTTAGTTCTAACAAAATTACAAACACACAAATTGAATTGAGTCTCATTCACGATTTGGTTGTCTATCTTTACGATGGGGCACGCTGTCCTAAGACAGACACAACCTTGCCCTATATACACAAGTGAAGTTGTCTGTTTGTCTGGATGTGTTTCAAAGTGACAAATAATTTGGTCTGTGTCTAAACAAGTGTCTTTGTCACCCTCTAATGTCCCTTCACATATGTATCCTAGTTGTCTCCTCACAGTACAGGGCTCTAGATTAATAGTTTGCCACTTTCCTTTAATTTCTCGTGCCCACATTCTGTGTTCAGAAGGGTACAATACAGTTCCCACATGGTTTAATCCTAAGGGGACTATTGGGTGTATTAAATCCACTGAGGCATCGTGTATAGTTAAAACAAAGGCTGTCACTCCACTAGTCACAGGGTTATAGGTGAAATTGACTAACACCCACCAGGACTGAAGTTCCCTCTCCATACTTACATCCCCAAACATTTCTTCCCTCCCACAAGCTTGCATTTGTGACTTTTAGTATCTTGTTTAAAGCCTTACGAGAGTAAGGATCATAAGCTCTTCCTTGGCACTGGTATATCCCAGTCACATTATACCTTCGTGATATTGTGTTGACTCCTGTTATGGTCAAGGTAATTACTACAATAGTTACAACTTTCCACATAATGTCCAAAATAACTCTTAGTCCATTTATTTGTTGTTCAGAGTGAGCTTCAGCTTCAGTTCGTTATTGCCTGGTGTGGCCTTCCAAATTCCCTCTGGGGCATTCTTCACTCAGGAGTGATGGATCCAGGCCTTCTGTTCCTTGATCTTGATTACAGTGAAGGTAGTGAGGAGCACCTGGAATGGTCCTTCCCACTGTGGTTCTAAGGTTTTTTCTGCAAAAGACTTAACATACACATAATCCCCAGGTTGTACATCATGTACTGGCCCATCTAGTTCTCTGTTTTGAGTTCCAGCCACATATTTCTCAATTTCTCTAAGTTGTTTATTTAGGGCCACCATATATCCATGTAGGGTTTCCTCCCCTACTTGAATGGATGCTGTTCCCCCTTGAACTGCATATGGCCTTCCATACGATATTTCAAAAGGGCTTAGTTTCTCTTTTGCCCTTGGTTTTGTCCAAATTCGCAACAAGGCCAATGGGAGAGCCTGAGGCCAGGGCAAATTTGCTTCTTGCCCCAATCTCACAATTTTTTGTTTAATCAAATGGTTCATCTTTTCCACCTGGCCACTAGATTGAGGGTAGTATGGGGTGTGCAATTCCCAGTCTATTCCCAGGTGGTGACTTATTTGCTGCACAATTTTCAAAATAAAATGTGGTCCCCTATCTGAGGATATGGTGGCTGGAACTCCAAATCATGGTATTATTTCTTGCAACAGCGCTTTGGTCACCTCTCTGGCCTTAGCTGTCCTGGCAGGAAAGGCTTCTGGTCATCCTGAAAAGGTATCAGTTAACACCAATAGGTAACGATACCCTCCCTTCCTGGGCAGTTCTGTAAAATCAATTTGCCATTGTTGCCCAGGTCCACAACCTTTCCCAATTTGTCCCACTTTAGGCTTTGGGGTAATTTTAGGGTTAGTTCAGAGGCAAAGACTACACTGACGAGTTACTTGTATCACTGTGCCCTGCAATTTCCTGGCCATGATTCTTTCTTTCAAATGGTTATACAGGGCATCTATTCCCCAGTGTGTTTTCTCATGTTCCCTCTGTACTAATGACCACAACAAATAGGAGGGTACTACAAGTTTCCTGTTACCATGATTTTTCTGAGTTTTTTAAAGCCTTTTGAATTTTTATAAATGGAGTCAGATCTTTTAGTTACTGTAGAATATTAGAGCAGTTTTCTACCTTTTTCCCACAGATGTAACATAAACAAATCCATTGTTTTTCATTCTCTGTCCTTTGTTTGCATATTTCTAACTTGAAAACAATTGTAACTGACAGTTAGTTTAGCCACTTGGCTGAAAGGTGAAAAACCCCAGAAGCCAATCTTCTGCTAGACCCACAAGTGTATAAAAATTAAGAAATAAAACAAAGAGGCTCTCTCTCCGCCTAGATTCAGCTTTGAGTCGGATCGGAGAAGGACCTCTGCCCCGCGAAAATCTCGTCTGTGTCTGACTGCTTTGTGTGTCTCGGTGACAGTTTCGCTTCTTCTGTTACAGCCCATCCTTCCTGGTTATAGCTTGCCTTTTCTACCTTGATCTTATTGTACACTGGCTTACCTTCAATAGAAACTTTTCCATCTGGAATCAATGCTGCCTCAACAGCCTTATCAGGTACCTCACCTTTTCCTGCTTCTTTTGCCTCTCTGTCTGCCAGCATATTCCCTTCTTCCAATTCAGAGCTCACTTTTTGGTGTGCCTTGATGTGCATTATGGCTACTTTCTCAGGTAGTTGTATGGCATCTAATAGCCTCAGTATCTCTTGTGCATGTTTAATACTCTTACCTTGTGAATTCAGCAGTCCTCTTTCCTTCCAGATGGCTCCATGAGCATGAACCACTCCAACTTGCGTGCCTCTTGGATGTTTATTGCCACTGCTGCAACTGCTCTGAGGCACCCTGGCCATCCTTTAGGTGCTGTGTCCAGTTGCTTGGAAAGATAGGCCACTGCCCTCAGGTACGGGCCTAAGTTCTGTGCTAATATTCCCAAGGCAATCCCCTGCTTCTCATGAGAAAACAGGAAAAATGGTTCACTCACGTTTGGAAGTCCCAGGGCTGGAGCTGACATAAGGGCTTTCTTTAGTTGGTCGAAGGCTCAGGTTGCATCGTTTGTCCACTGAAGATCCCTGCTCCCTTCCGTGATCAAGGCATACAGAGGTTTAACGAGCAACCTATAGTTATAAATCCACAGTCTGCACCACCCTGCCATGCCTAAAAAGGTTCTTAGTTCTTTCACTGTCTGAGGTGTCAGGGTCTGGCATATTGCTTCCTTGTGATCCTGCCCCACAGTCCTTTGTCCAGCACTTAGTTCGTAACCCAGTGTCCTAGTTTGGAGACAAATTTGGGGGAAAACCCCTGTATAGGATCCCTCTGGGAAGCAAACCCAAGTGGCCCCTCCCTCCAACCAGTCCGAAAAAAAAACCTTTTTGGAGGAAAGTGGAAAAAACTATTTTACTAAACAAATAAAGTGCATACAAGTATAAAGAATGAATAATATGAAACAATAAAACCTCTCTTTCTGAAGTGAGATGGCAAATTGAGAAAGTCCTTGCCGTGGGTGGAGTTCGGCTCTCTCTCAGTCTCTCATCAGTCCCAGTCCCTCCGGCGCTGCTGGAAAATGCCAAGGTCCAGGCCCCGGCGGGCCGCAGGTGCAGCCCCTAGTGCTCCCCTGGGTTTTCAGTCCAGAGCAGGTTTAAACAGTTCCAAGAAAAAGAAAAAAAAAACAGTCCAGGGAACTTCTCTGCCCTAGCTAGCTGAAACTAACTAAAAGCAAAAAGATCTCTGTCCTGCAGTCTCTCCAAGCCTCCGCTGAACACCACTGTCCGCAGAAGAATGTGGAGGAGTCGGGCAGTTTTCTCAAAACAAACTCCGCGCTTCTCCTTGCACTTAGAACCAGTCTTAAAGGCACAGGACTCAATATACAGCACAAACAGAACAGACGATTGGGTATACAAGCATCATAAAGTTACCCTAGGACACCCAGGTAAATAACTGTTTGCCTCACCATTTGGGCTTTCTTCTAGGATACTCGATACCCTTGCAGGCCTAGAAAGTTTAGGAGGCTTACAGTCCAGTCCATGCATGTCTCCTGGGTCTGGGTGGCTATTAAGAGATCATCCACATACTGGAGTAACTGTCCTTCCCCTGGTGGAGGTTCCCAGGACTCTAAATCCTTGGCAAGCTGTTCTCCAAATATAGTGGGGGAGTTCTTGTACCCCTGTGGTAATACGTGCCATGTGAGCTGAGTTTTTCTTCCAGTTTAAGGGCTTTCCCACTCGAATGCAAAAATTTTCTGGCTGGCTTCATGGAGAGGGAGGCAAAAGAAAGCATCCTTTAGATCTAGAACAGTAAACCAAGTTATTTCAGGTGTTAAATGGGTTAACAAGCTATAGGGATTGGCAACCACTGGATACAAGTCTTCAGTTACCTTGTTAACAGCCCTTAAATCTTGTACTAATCTGTATGACCCAGCAGGTTTCTTTACTGGTAGAATAGGAGTATTAAAATCAGATTGACACTCTCTCAGTAGTCCTAGTTGCAGAAAGAGCTCAATAATTGGGCTAACCCCTTCTATATCTCCTTTCTTTAGGGGGTATTTTTTAACCCTTACTGGCTGTCCTCCTTCTTTAAGCCTGATTTGCACTGGGAGTGCATTCTTTGCTCTTCCTGGTATATTGGAGGCCCATACCCCTGGAAATACTTGATCCATTATTTTCCTAAAATTTTCCTTTTCACTTACCACTTCAATTTCTTTGGTTATTAGCATTGAGCTTAACAGTTCTACATATTGTTGATCCTTTACCTCCAAACTAATTTCCCCATTTTTGAATATTATTCTTGCTCCCAGCTCTTCTACCAAATCTCTGCCCAAAAGTGCAGATGGAGCATTAGGCATGTATAAAAATCAGTGGATGCCCCACAGTTTTCCCATTTTATACTTCAATGGTTTGCAAAAATAAGCTCTTTCAGATTGGCCAGTTGCCCCCTTTACCTTAACATAGTCATTGGTTACAGGTATTAGGGCCTTATTTAACACTGAAAAGGTTGCCCCTGTGTCTATCAAAAATTTCACTTCTTTTTCTTCGTTCCCCAGTTTAACTAAAACCAGAGGGTCCCCTAGGGTAGGGCCCTCCGGTCCCCTTCAGTCCTCTTTTACATGAGAAACTACTTTTTCCTTTTTCTGATCACCTTTTCTATGTTCATTACCCTTTTAATTCTGGGCACTGTTTTTTCCAGTGACCAAATTTCTTACAAAATGCACATTGATCTTTTTCCTAGTCGGGGTGGTCCTTGTCTTGGTGGACCTTGCCCACGTTTTCCTTTTTCTCCTTCTTTTACAACTGCTGCTAGTTTCTTCATCCCTTGTTTATACCCTTCTTCCCGGTCACTAAAAACTCTCCAGGCCTCATCTAATAAAGTTTCTAAATTCCGGCTGTTTGGACCCGGATCTTCTGGAGTTTCCGCCTGATATCTCCTGTGGATTGTCTTAAAAATAAATTTATTAAATTGCTGTGTTCCTTCATCAGATCCAGGATCCAGGGTGGTGTGTCGGCGCATTGCGTCTCGCAGGTGATCTAGAAATTCAGAAGGTGTTTGAGAGGGGCCCTGTTTGATAGCATATAAGGCTGACCAGTTTATGGGTTTGGGGATTGCTCTTTCTAGCCCTTTTACTATCAGTTCTTGGTATCTCTTTAACCGTCGTAACTCCTCATCATCATTAGGATCCCAACCTGGGTCTTGAAGGGGAAATACATCTTTAACATCCTCCTGTGTTGTCCTACAATCATCCTCAGCCAGATCCCCAGCTACTTTCAAAACGAATTGCTTCTCAGTTTCTGTTAAGGCATCAAGTAGCAGTTGCAGATCTGCCCAATCAGGTGAATGCTGCTTAATCATAAACTTCATTTTCTTAGCAACCCCTATTGGATCACTTCGATAGCCCTTAGCAATCCTTTCCCAAATTTCTAAATCAATTGAGGAAAAGGGAACTTTAATCAGTTTTGTTTCCCCATCAGAGGTTATTGCTTGTCTTAGAGGTGCTTGTATGACCTCTCTGGTTTGTTTTCGGGTCCTTGATTCTATAGGTCCTTGTGAGGGAATCTTAGGACCTGGTGGGAGGGCTTCAGGTTCATCCCACTCACTGTCACTGCTAGGCAGTGGTGGATAAGATTTGGGTGGTTCCCGGGGTTTAGGAGTGGGTGGAGAAACCCCTACCTCAACTGCTGTCCTCCCAAAGGAAGATGAAGCTAAAGATGAAGTGGGGGAGGTTGGAGTCAATGATGGTTCTGAATTTGCGTCCCCCACCACCCTCCTCCTTTCCTGCCTCCTAGGGGGTGGCTTAAGTATGTCTTCTGTCTCTTGTTCCAAAGCCTCTGCTTGGTATTCTTTGTCAGGATGGGTGCACCTCTGATTTATCGAGCAGGTACTACAACACCGTTTGGGCTTCCCTTTAGTAGCTTTATTATCCTTTTCAAGGGCTAATACTAAAGGATCAGATGGTGACCTCATTCCACAATCCCTTTGCCACTCGGGATGATTCCTGAGAGTGAAAAACATATCACCATAAGCTTCTTCTTGCCACTTTTGTTCACGCCCAAGGAAAAGCATCAATTGTAATAATGTCTCATAGTCCAGTGTACTGTTTACTGGCCACTTCACACCTTCATCAAGTTTATATAATGGCCACCATTGTGTACAAAGCTTAGCAAGCTCCCTCTTAGTTTCGGTACCACCACAGCCCACCAGTTCTTTCCAGTCTGTTAAGATACACCCTAAAGGGCTTCCTCTGGGAATCTCTTTGCTCTCATTTGCCCCCATGTTTAGAATCCCTTTTGGTCCAAGATGTTACAAAACACAAAGTAGACTACTTCAATTGCGTTTCTCAGCACCAAAAAATTCTCGGCTATTTCTGCTAGCTCTGGGCATAGGTTCTGGGCTCTCTGCTTTCTGCACACAATCAAAGCCTTTTCTTAGAGAGACCCAACTCCAAACACCAACCGTTTTAGGTTCGCAAAGAAAATAGCCAGGGGTCCCTCACGACCCCAAACACACTCCACCAGAAGCTTCAACAAGATCTCGCCGAAAAATCCTACGGATTTCGGCCGGGACACCACACACAAATCCCTCCATGAGAAGGAGGTGGGGGGGGTAACCCTGATCCCACGCTGCCTCTCCACTCCTCTGTGGTTAGGGACTACACCACCAGGACTTTAAAATATTACCACACACTCTAGCAACTGCAAGCCTCGCAAACAAGCAAAAAACTTTTCCCTCCTTTAACTGAAACATTCACTAGCCAAAAGAACTTCTTAGGGTTTTAGAGCGATGTTTAGAGACGCGGCCCGAGGCTGCAGAGCCTGGATGCCCCCGCGGTTACCAGGGAAACAAATCACCCCCTCCCAATTGCTGGGGCCGGCTCAGGTTTCAAACCTCCTTACGCCGCTTGCTCCTTTTAGCTCGAAAAATAAACAATTTAAACTTCCACAAGTGCTTTTTTCACCTAAGAAAACGTCAGCAAAATCTTGTTGCCAAAAGCACACGCTGTTCAAGCTCACACACAGTCTAATTCCCCTCCAGCACACAATCTGGATACGATACAAACACTTTAAATCCTTCTGCTCTCTCAAATAGAGGGATCCCTCCGCTGATCAGGCGGGGAATTCAAAAGGCTTTTACAACTTCAAGCTTGCAAAACACCTACACAGGTTACTAACACACTCCAAAATCACACAAATCAAAACGCTTACAATACAAACTCTCACAGACCACGATACATACGGTGCACCACACCTGAAGACACAAATACACAAAACCACGAGAGCACAAAACACGGATCCGTTCACACCACACACACCCAGTGCACTCGGGGCCGCAGTCGGGATTTTCTGTGACCCACAACGGGACCCTTCGCGTCCCAGAACGGGCTCGCCACTCGTATTATGGATTGTCAAGGTACCTTTAAACCACAAACTGTAACCGGAGCCACCACTGCTCCAAATACACAACAACTACACCCGTTATTTTACTGCCGCCGCTGCCCCCTCACGGGACACAGACTACCAAGTCATCTTCAAACTGCAAGATGACACAGCAAAAAAACCGGTTACCGCTGTTCCCACTACGGGATACGGCCTACCAAGGCACCTTTAAACTTGTGATAAATGTCTAGGATTAATTTGTGTGGAATATGTCTGTATTTTAATACACCCATATAAAGTATAAGTTGTACATGTTCAAATAAAGACTGTGAGATATTTTAAGGTTAATTCATGTAAGTTTATATTCTGTAAAAGCCATACAGGGAATGTACAAATATTTCTGCTGGCAGCAAAAACTCCCGACTGGGGACACAAGGACGAGAGACGAATTTCAGTAACATGCCCCTGCCGGGAAACCCTAAAAGGAACACAAAAGCCCCTGGAGGAACAGATAAGCTATTCAAGAATCACTGATTATATCAGGGAGGTAGCTCACCTGCTTCCTCCAGACATTATCATATCTCCTCGTATGTCATCGGACTCTTCCGGACATTATCATATCTGCGACACACCTGGGCTCCACCATTAAGGTCATTGTTAACCCCGGAAAAACCATTCAAGACTCCTAGACCCGAACATGAATAATCAATGAAGCAGCCGAGAACAAAGACAATGTAGAAGCCTCGGCTCCTCTCTGCGATCCAGGGTATAAAGGGGGACGGCTTCAGTCCCAAAATGTGAACTTGGGGAGGTGACATACTGACAGAGTGTGTCATCTCGTTCACCCGGCACCGATCCCGGGCTCGATGCTGTCCTTTTAATTGTGGCTATCCGAGACTGTCATTTTGTCTCTCCAATAAAATTCTAAATTTTGACTTTTAATAATTTGGTCTATCTCATTTATAACAAACTGCTAGATGACATAACAAAGACAGGTTGCCGCTCTCCCCACTACGGGACATGGACTACCAAACCACTGATACCAAGCTCCGCAGAGCTGTCACAACTTTTACAAACAAACCCAAGAGGCGTATGTTGTGCACGAGACGTCTCTCAGTGTCTTACCAACCGCCTATACCAAGGTACCTCTTTTCAAATATAAACATACCTTTTGTCCATAGTTCCAGCAGGTTCTGGTCTTTCCTCGGGTGGTCAGCAGGACCGCAGGAGCCCTCTTCCCAGAAAATTCTGGGTGGGCGCCCAGAGGGGTCCTGGACCCCGCTGGCCCCACGCCCAGAGAGAGCAATCTCCTACCTGGCTCGCCAAAATGACTTATTAAAGAAATATGGGTACTGATCTAGTATCGATACCCAACTGTGACGGACAAAAACTCTCTAACAATTTAAAGTGAGAAAGTGTATGTTTATTACGGCCGGGCAGCACACGGGATATTTCCCTAATTCGCACTGCGAAATTCACAGGTAATTACAAAGCCTTTTATTTACAAAAGTGTTGAAGACCCAAAATACAAATGCATATTCATACCCCTGTCACCTCCCATTCCTCGCTTCGTATGCTAATTGGCAAAAAGGCTATTAAGCATGCGTACTTTGTTTCTTAAAATTTTAGAAATCAAAATTTAGAATTTTATTGAGAGACAAAATGACAGTCTCGGACAGCCACAATTAAAAGGACAGCGTCGAGCCCGGGATCGGCGCTGGGTGAACCACGATAACACACTCTGCCAGTCTGTTATCCCCCAAGTTCACATTTCTGGCTTGAAGCTGCCCCTTTTTATACACTGGATCGCTGAGAAAAATCGGGGCTCCGATGTTTTCCCCGTCCGCGGCGACTTCATTAACTATTCATGTTCGGGGTCGGGTGTTCTGAATAGTTTTTCCTGGGCAGACAATGGCCTTAATCGTTGAGCCCAGGTGTGTCGTAGATATGATAATGTCCGGAGGATGCGGATGAGATATGGATCTGATGTGATCATTCGGTTCCTGGGCTGCTCATCTCCTTCTTCCATTGTCTTTGTGTTCCTTTCAGGGTTTCCCGGCAGAGGTATCCCCGTGTCCCTTTTGGTGTCATTCTTAGCATAGTTCTCGTGTCCCTTTTCTTGCACTGTGCTGTCAGCAGAAATACCTCGTACCCCTCCCCGTATGGCTTCTGTCTCAGTTTCTTGTAACATATTTGGGTAGATATAAAACTTATATTCTATATGGGTGTATTACAATACAAACATATTCCAAACACGAATTAACTTTAGGACATATATCACACGGGGAAAGACCAGAACCTTCTGGAACATACAATACATATGCATAACCCCAGCACCTCCTATCCCCGCTCTCTATTAAAATGAGGCTATCAGTCCTTCACGCGTGCGCAATTCTTCTCTTGAATTGGGTCGATGGTCTCGAATTGGGTCAGTTGTCTCAAAGGATGAAGTCAGGAGAGTCTTCATCAGGTCTCTGTGACCCTCTGGCACGATCCAAGGTCCCCTGCTTCATGATTGATTGATACCAAGTCCAGGTGCTGGCCATTGTTCTTACTGGTTTCAATCTGTTCTTATGACGGTTCACTTACTCCACTTTTTCTATAAACAAGCTCATAATATAACAGTTAGCTCTAGCTTGGGCATCTAATAATCATTAACCTACCATTTACTAATCTAACTTACATCTTGATCAATATAAATTGCTTCTAACCCTTAGCTAAAATCTGAACTCTTTAAAGTCATGTCTTGCTTTCACCAATGAGATTAGAGAGGTGTCGTTCCTAGTCACTAATCATGTTAAGTCTGTATCGGAACACCTTATAAAAGGTGGTAAGAATTAGACAATAAAGCCTTCTATACTCTTTGCCTTCTGAAATACTTGGAGTCTTTCGTCTTTCTTTCGTGTCCAACAGCGACATCTGGTGACCCCGACGTGATCTACAGCTGATGACCTCCGACTGAACTGCAGCTGCGGGACAGGTACCGTACATAGCCCTATCCTAGAAAGAGGGTTTCGGTTATCCCGTCTGCACGGGCTTTTGCCTGCTTGCTTTCCTCCTTCGTTAAGGAGGCGAATTTTGATCGCCGGGACAAGTCCCCCAGCGAGACGCAAAAATGATAATTTCTACGTTAGCTCCAGCAGATGAATAGATGATAGAAATGTGGCAAGATGTATTACAAAGCCACGCAGTAGAAATTCCCAGAGGCCATTTTAAGGCATTGTATCTCTGGGGAATGAAATGTGGTTTTTTCTCTAGTGCTGAAAAAGCGCTATCGAAAGAATTATGGCAGTCAGCAGGGGGACAGCCTGTTGGAGTCTCTGAACTCTGGAAATATGAAAGCATCAAGTTTGCTTGTGTCTTGGAAGAAATTCATCACGCTGCTCCGAAATTACGGAGAGAACTCTAACTCTGAAATTTTGACCGAGGAAGAGGCCTCTGAAAGCGGTACTATGGAGGGGGCGGGGGGGGGGGGGGGCGGGCGGCGGGCAGAGACTGATTTGGACTCTGTTCTCGTAGGCATTGAAACACCAGAGGCTGGGGCGGACTCTAAACCTGGCTGCGCTTTGGGCGTCTTCCCTCCCCCCCAGACCAGTACTCTGCACTTGGCTGGTTTTTCCCGTTGCGGGTCCAAGCCATAGATGGGAGATTCGACTCGACTCCCGTGCAGTGGGCTGCGGACGGCCGGCGGGAGTGGGAGGGGCTCGGGACCTTCGGGAGTCTTCCACACCCCGCTCTGCGGGCGCCGCTCCACTCTGCACTCGGGGGGCTGCGGGATAGCGGGTGGCAATCCATTCTCCATGCTTTTCCCATGGTAGAGGGGGATGGAAAGTCGGCGGCTCAGTCCCCGTCAGTGGCGGAGCCAGGATCACAGAGGACAATTTCTGCGATTTGTCCAAACTGTGGGGCTTCCACGCTGTTTCCTCTTTTCCCCGCGGAACACTCCCCCCGTGTCAATCGAGGAGGGGGTCGGTCCCTGTTTCCGTGGCGACTCTCGGGCCGGCCGCTGCGAGGGTAGCGGCTCGGGTCGCGGGCGGGACCGCGCCTATTGCGCAATCGGCCGCCGCCAGCGGGGGGGATGGCGGAGCCCCCGCCCCCTCCTCGCTGCGGTTTGTAGGAGATCCCGCCGCACCTGTTCAGTCGGCGGGAGCGCCGGTGGGCGTGGTCTCTGTCGACTCGCTTTGAGACCCAGCCCCCGCGGAGGGCCGGTCCGCTCCTCTCCGCCCAGTGAGGGCCGCGCCTCCAGTGAGCCCCTGCTCCTCGCCTTTCCCCGCGGTGTCGGGCGCGGGCGGCGCCGAGTCTCTGCCGGCATCGCTCCCCCCCGCGCCGGGTCTGGGTGCGTTGCTTGGGTCCGTCGCGCAGGCGTCTCTAGCCGGTGGCTCTGTACCGCAGGCGTCTGCAAACCCCGCCATGGCTGGCCCAGCTCCTGCGGCTGCTGCCACGGCCCCGCAACCCCCAGCCCCTGGTGGTCCCGGGTCTGCGACATCTGCAGTCCCCTCGGTATTCACCTTTGGGTCGGGCGGCGACACAGCCGTCCTGGGGCAGGCATTTAGTCGGAGCAGAGGACCCCGAATCGGTGGTCCCTCTTCGAGCAGTCATTGGACGCTTCCTCCATGCAAAGTTATGGTTCACCCCAGGGACCCCAGGCGTTTTTGGGATCAAGTGAAAGCCAAAGCTTTGTAAATGGGCGACTGGGACATGGTAGACCATCTCGTGGGGTCTGGAGGTGGTCTTCCTGGCTTTGCAGGTACCAGAGGAAACATGGTATCTGGTGCTATGGATGTGAACCCCAGCCAGATGTCTGTCCCTTCTCCTGTGACATCTATGGAGCTGGGCCAAAGGGATGATGTTGCCATGCAAGCAGGTATCCAGGTTTTTCCTGTATTTAAGGCTTATCCTGGTTCAGGACAGCCTGACACTCACTACATCATATCATGGAAAGCAGTGACGGACCTTCGAGATAAGGTGGCTAAATATGGTCTGGGTTCTTCTGAGGTAATGCAGATGATTAGTCATCAATGCTGACCTGTTAGCACCATATGATATCAGACACCTGGCTCAGGTGTTGTTTCAACCTGTCCAGGTTGAAGTTTTCGAAGCTAACTGGAGGCAGCTGGCTGTAAGGGTAGCAGCACAGAATAGTCACTTGTTTCCTCAGAACCCCAGGTATGGGGTTGGAAGTGATCAGTTGACAAGCATAGGTAATTTTGCTAACCCTGATTTTCAGGCTACCTGGAATCCTCATGTGCTGGACCAGTGCCAGAAAACAGGCATGTCAGCACTGGTAAAAGCCATAGAATTTGCTGTTCCAATACAGAGGTTTGTGACTGTAGTCCAAGGGTCAAAAGAGCCTTTTTTGCAGTTTGTTGAAAAGCTCTCTGCATCTTTAGAGAAGCAGGTGGAAGATGAAAATTTGAGAGCACTCTTGCTCAAACAGCTTGCAAAAAGCAACTCCAATGCAGATTGCAGGAAGCTTATTGAGGCCCTCCCTGGGGATCCTTCCTAACCAGACATGGTCCAAGCTTGTGCTAATGTAGGCACCACAGATTATAAGATGGCTGCCTTGGCTACTGCTTTACAGTCATCCTGGAAAAGGCCAAAGGGCAGACAGCAGAAACAGGTGAATGCACAAGTCAGCAAAAAGCAGGGAAAACAAAAACAGAAAGGAAAAGCTCCCTCATTTTTGTGTCGTTCATTTGCAAAGCCAAACCACTATGCAGAGGCTTGTATGGCAAAACTCCATGCCAATGATCAGCCTTTGCCAAGTTTGGGAAACGGGAAGCCAAGCACTCAGGGGAAACATGCATGGACACAAAAACTTCCCCAGGTCCCAATGCCAAGGCAGGCCTGCTTAGCCAGCTTGCAGCCAGCACCCATGGCTCAGCCGGAGTTGATGTCTGCACGGCAACAACAGTCATCTTAGACTCTTGCAAGGTACACAAAGTTCCCCTGGATGCCTTTGGACCCCCGGGTGAGGGCAAAAGTGCCTTCCTCATAGGGAGGTCTAGTGCCACCCTTCAGGGTATCATTGTCTATCTCAGACTTATTGATGTGGATTTTACAGGACAAATTTGTGCCATGGTTTCCACACCCACCCCCCTGTCACTATCCCCGAAAAAACTCGCATTGCTCAACTTGTGCCTTTTAAGTCTTCTGTTTCTAGGACAGAGGACTGGTGTCGAGGGGACGGCTGCTTCGGATCTACCAGCCCGCCTCGAGTTCACTGGACTGCAATCCTGTCTGACAGATGTCCTGAAATGTGGTGTACTCTGTGCCTCCCCAGTGCCACCCCATCAGAAATTCACCTTCGAGGCCGGATTGACACGGACGCGCATGTGACCATCCTCTCCTTTTCTGTGTGGCCTCCGCAGTGGCCTCTGGATCCTGTGGAGTCGCCTGTCGCAGGATTGGGTGGAACGGCGCTATGCTTCATGAACCAGCAGCCTGTGTTAATCACAAACTCAGAGGGACAGTCAGCTATGGTTCGGCCTTATGTCACTGAAGCTATTGCCAGCCTCTGGGGGCGGGATGTGCTGGTGGCTTGAAGGGTACAAATTGGGACACATTTTTGATGGGGGCCACTGTGATGAAGGGCACACAGTGTCCTACGCCTCCTTTATGGTGGCTGGTGGACAAACCCATCTGGGAGAACCAGTGGCCCCTCCCTGAAGAAAAACACCCTTCGAGAATTGGTTCAGGAGCAATTGGACCAGGGTCATCTTGAGTTTTCTACCAGTCCCTGGAACACTCCTGTCTTGTGCATCAAAATGAAATCTGGGAAATAGAGGTTGTTATAAGACCTCCGGAAAGTTAATGCCGTGTTGGAAAGCATGGGGATGCTGCAACCTGGTATGCCGTCACCCACCATGCTTCCTGCAGATTGGCCAGTTCTCATCACTGATCTGAAGGATTGTTTCTTTACAATTCCTTTGCACCCTGATGATAAACCTAAATTTGCCTTCACAGTGCCAGCAATTAACAGTGCTGAACCTGCACAGAGATATCAATGGAGTTTTGCCGCAGGGCATGTGAAATTTGCCGGCCATCTGCCAATGGTATGTGGCCCTGGCCTTGTCTGGAGTTCGTAAGCAATTTCCTGATGCCCATTTCTATCATTATATGGATGATATCCTGGTGGCAGCATTCACTCAGGATGGACTGCTGAGGATACAGCCTCAGCTGCTCAATGCTTTGCATTCTTATGGGCTGCAGGTGTTACCCTGGTTTTTCTGAGCTTTCTTATTAGCCTTCTTGAAATTCATAATGGAGTCAGATCTTTTAGTTACTGTTCAATATTAGGAGCAGTTTTCTACCTTTCCCATAGATGTAACATAAACAAACCCTTTGTTTCTCATTCTTTGTCCTTTGTTTGCATATTTCTAACCTGAAAAACAACTGTAACTGACAGTGGGTCTGGCCACTGAGGCTGAGGGGTGGAAACCCAAAAAGCCAATCTTCTGCCAGATCCACAAATGTATAAAAAAGTAAAGAATAAACAAAGAGGGGCTTCCTTCGCTCTCCGCTCGCTGAGGAGAAGCTGGAAGAACCTCTGCCTGCGAATTATTTATGTCTGCACGTTATTGCTTTGTGTGTCATGGCGACATCTGGTGACCCCGAGTGAACGAATGTTTTGGTGAGGTACTTTTTCCCCTCTGTCTGGGTTGTGGTTATTATGGAGGATTCTTTAGTCTGGAAACTTTGGGAGGATATCTTGGAGCGGAAAGGTGCTCAGGTATCCCAAGACGGGCTTCAGAGTCTATTGGCATTGGGCAGGCGGCATGGGTTCTTTCCCACTCTGGGATCTATTCTAAATCGAGGAGAGTGGTATGCCCTGAGGGACTGTATACTGGACTCCCTTGATATAGAATATGATGAAGAACTCGCAAGGATGTATTTGCAGTGGAAATTATTTGAGAAAGCTGTGCTTAAGTCGACCCCCCCCAGCTCGCAGACTAGCGGCCCCGTTCCTGTGCGGGGGGGGTCCCCCCCCCTCGGGTTCCGACGCTGGTCTCGGGCAGAGGAGGGGCGGAGCCCCGCCAAGCCCGGGCCCGTTCTGCCGGCCTCCGTGCAGTGGAGCCGCCGGGGCGGGGCGGGGCCGGCTCCGCCGGTCCCCGCACTGCAAGGCGGCCGGAGCGGGGAGGGGCCGGCCCCGCCGGTCCCCCGCACTGCAGGGCGGCCGGAGAGGGGCGGGGCCGGCCCCGCCGGTCCCGTCTGCCCCCGCGCCGCCGCGGGACGATGCCGGAGGCGGGGCCCCAGCCAGCCTCTTGGCGGGCGCCGACCCCATGAGCGGGCTGACAGTTTCGCCCTGCTCTGGGCTGGGGGGGGCCGCGGGCTCCCGGGCCCCCAAGGGACCCCTTATCAGGGGGGTTCCGGACACTCCGCCTCCCACACCGGCCCTATGGGATGCAGGCGATGCTCGCGGGGCGGGAAGAGGCTCTGAGGCAGCCAGTTCTAATGGGCAGCCGGCAGGGACCGACGCGGCCCCGCCAGGGAAGGAGGCGCGATCTCCGCCCCCGCTTAGAAGCGATGCAAATTCCCCAGCAGTTGTGCCTGCCGCAGAGGCATCTGACCGGTCTCCGGTGGCCGGTGCAGGCTCCAGCTCCGCTGCAGATGCGGCGGGCCAGACACCAGCGGCTAGTCCGACCCCGCCCCCGCTTCCCGCTGCGAGCGTTACGGCGGCTACGGGCAGCGAGGTGTTTAAGTTCAGCACGAGCGGGGACACGGCTGGAATGCGGCCGGTCTTTGATAAGAGCAAAAGTTCCCGCGCTGTTGGCTCTTCGACAACAGCTTGGACGCCCCCCCCTTGTCAGGTGACCGTAAGGCCGGGAGACCGCGGCCAGTTCTGGGATGAAGTAAAGGCTAAGGTTGAAGGATTGAGTGCTGGACCAGGACCTGCAGTGCCTGCATCTGACCCTGTGGGGTCTACAGGGCAGGATAAGGCAGGTGCTACTGCTTCAGCTGAGGGTCTTCAGGCCTTTCCTGTCCTTCAGGGTGCTACTCATAACACCGATCAACCCTTGGCTTGGCAGGCTTTGACAGAACTGATGGATGCGGATTTTTTGGGACAGATTCACACAATGGTCTCCACACCCACCCTCCCTCTGACTATTCCAAAAGGCACACGAATTGCTCAACTTGTTCCTTTTAAGTCTTCTGTTCGCAGAACCGAGGACCGATCGCAAGGAGACGGTGGCTTCGGCTTTACAGGGCCACTTCAGGTGCGCTGGACTGCTGTCCTGACCAAAGACCGTCCTGAAACGCTGTGTACCGTGTCCATGGTTGGTGCCACGCCATTGGAGGTTGAGCTTCGTGGCCTCCTAGATACAGGGGCTGACGTAAGCATTCTCTCCCTGGATGCTTGGCCCCCGCAGTGGCCTTTGACCCTGGCAAAGACACCGATCGCGGGCTTCGGAGGAACAAAGCAATGCTACGTGAGCCAGAATCCCGTGGCCATCACGAACCCGGAGGGACAGACAGCCATAATTTGGCCTCATGTTACTGAGATTTCTCAGAACCTCTGGGGGAGGGATGTTTTGGCCACGTGGGGGGTGCGATTGGGAACAGATTTTTGATTGGGGCCACTGTGATGAAGGGCGCAGAGTGTCCCACGCCTCCTTTATGGTGGCTGGTGGGCAGACTCATCTGGGAGAACCAGTGGCCCCTCCCTCATGACAAGCTAGTCGCCCTTCGTGAACTCGTACAGGAGCAGTCGGATCAGGGGCATTTGGAACCATCTCCCAGTCCCTGGAACACTCCTGTCTTTTGTATCAAAAAGAAGTCTGGGAAATGGAGGTTGCTACAAGACCTCTGAAAGATCAATGCTGTGATGGAAGGCATGGGGACATTGCAGGCGGGCATGCCATCGCTTACCATGCTTCCTGCGGACTGGCCGGTCCTCACTGTGGATCTGAAGGATTGCTTTCTTACGATCCCTCTGCATCCCGATGACAGACCAAAATTTGCCTTCACGGTACCAACAATAAACAATGCAGAGCCCGCACAGCGGTATCAATGGAGAGTTCTTACTCAAGGAATGCGGAATTTTCCAATGTTGTGCCAATGGTATGTAGCCCATGCCTTGTCTGGAGTTCGCAAGCAGTTTCTTGATTCTCACGTCTATCATTATATGGACGATATTTTGGTGGCTACGCCCACCCAGGATGAGCTGCTGAGGATACAGCCTCAGTTGCTGAATGCTTTGCATTCACATGGACTGCAGGTAGCTCCAGAAAAGGTACAACAACAACCTCCCTGGAAATATTTGGGGGTCAAAATTCTGGAACAATCCATCACCAGGAGGTGCAATTTGTGGAACCGGTGAAGACACTGAATGATGCTCAGAAGCTGGTAGGTGTTATCACTTGGTTACGTCCTTACTTGGGACTGACCACAGCACAACTGTCTCCCTTGTTTGAATTCTTGAAAGGGGACACTGATTTAAAGTCACCTCGTGAATTAACCCCTGAGGCACGAAAAGTGCTGGAGGAGGTTCAGCAAGCTGTTTCGGCTTGCCAAGTGTACCGCATTGAATCTTCCATTGATGTCATTGTGTTTATTACCACTCCTGATTTACATCCTACAGGTATCATCGGCCAGTGGAATGATGATTGGACTGATCCTCTGCACGTCTTGGAATGGGTCTTCCTGCCTCATCAGCCGCATAAGACGGCGACGGCGCTGTTTGAATTGATTGCGCGCTTGATAATCAAGTGCCGGCAACGCTGTTTGCAATTGATGGGTGCAGATCCCTCAAAGATCATACTCCCGGCTCAGAGGGAGGAATTTGATTGGAGCTATGCGAACAATGTTTCGCTGCAAAGTGCTCTCGAGGGTTTTTCAGGGCAGATTACTTATCATCTGCCTAGCCACAAGCTATTGCAAGTGGCCAAAAATACTCAGTTTTCTCTACGACCCAAAAATAGCCAAGAGCCAGTGCAAGGACCCACCATCTTCACTGACAGTTCAGGCAAAACAGGAAAAGCCATTGTTACCTGGCAGGATGGGTCTGAGTGGCAGGTTTTGGAAGGCCATGAGGATGGGTCAGCCCAACTGGTCGAACTAAAGGCTGCTGTCATGGCATTTGAGAAATTTTCCCAGGAACCTTTCAATTTGATCACGGACTCCGCCTATGTTGCCGACATTGCACAGCGATTGGGTTGTTCAGTTTTGAAGGAGGTCAGTAACCCTGCCTTGTTTAATTTACTGAAGACCCTGTGGTGTGCAATTCAGGCCAGAGTCCATCCATACTATGTTCTGCATGTACGGAGTCACACTAATTTGCCAGGATTTGTAGTGGAAGGTAACGCAAGGGCTGACAAGTTGGCTAACCCAGCGTGGGTAGCCCCTCAGCCTGATGTGCTCGCGCAGGCCAAGGCATCGCATGGGTTTTTCCACCAAAATGCGCATACGCTGCAGAAGCAGTTCCAGCTGACAGCCACTGAGGCCAATGAAATTGTCGAGTCATGTGACGACTGTCACGCCCTTGGTGCGCCATTGCTGGCAGGAGTTAAAACCTTGGAGCTTTGGCAGACCGATGTTACCCAGGTCGCCGAGTTCGGCCGGCTCAAGTATGTGCATGTCACGGTGGACACGTTCTCCTCTGCAATGTGGGCTTCTGCTCACACAGGAGAGAAAGCCCGAGATGTCATTGCCCACTGGAGGCAGGCCTTTGCTGTTCTTGGCATACCTTCTGCTGTGAAAACCGACAATGGTCCTGCTTATGCCTCGCAGCAGGTACGGCAGTTCCTACAGTCATGGGGTGTGTCACATAACTTTGGCATCCCTCATTCTCCGACAGGACGGGCGATTGTAGAACGCAATCATGGTACACTCAAACGTGTTCTTCAGAAGCAGAAATGGGGAATGCAGGGTGAAACCCCGCACAGTCGGTTGGCAAAGGCTTTGTACACCATCAATCATCTTACGGTGCCGCAGAACTCAAATAATCCTGTAGTTTTGAACCATCATCTCTCGTTGCAGGCTTCGGATGGTGAGCAACAGCCTCGAGCGAAGGTACGGGTCCGAAATTTAGTCACCAAGCAATGGGAAGGACCTTATGACCTGGTCGCTATGGGGCGAGTGTATGCGTGTGTGTCCACGGACACTGGGACACGCTGGCTACCTTCAAAGTGTGTCCATCCCGACCTGCGACCACAGAGGCAGAATTCAGCTGACAGGCAAGGTGGAAGCCGTGATCAACTTGAAAACCACCAAGTGGATGAATCCTCGAGTGATCACTCTGATGATTCCTCCACAGACAGTGATTGAATTTGTATATATTCCCTTTGTAAATTTGTTCATTTTTCTTTTTCTGTTTTTTCTTTTTTTAAAGTTAAAAGGGTGAGATGTTACCCTGGTTTTTCTGAGCTTTCTTATTAGCCTTCTTGAAATTCATAATGGAGTCAGATCTTTTGGTTACTGTTCAATATTAGGAGCAGTTTTCTACCTTTCCCATAGATGTAACATAAACAAACCCTTTTGTCTCGGTTTGAAAAAAAAGACAGGTGTCTGCTAAGGAGAGGCAGGCCTTTCCAGGGAAATGAGGAATTTAAATCCTTCCCTCCGTGTTATTATAATTTGGAAGATTAAACGAAAAAACTTTTCGGTCAGAGCTATGGGGAAAAAGGAATAACAGTCCTTTACTAGTAAATATAACAGGACAGACAAACAACAACAGCAATTATAATAACAGTAAAACAGAACCAAAGAACCCCGAGGGCAAATGGTGGAAAGCTCCGGCGCTGGTGGCTGGAAACGGTGGATTATCCTCAGCAGGCAGGCAGGGGGGTGCCCTGGCAGGCAAGGTGGGCAATGCCGGAGAAGCCGCAGCGGCTGTACCAGGGTTGACCCAAAATCCAGCAGGACAGCGAAGAAACTCCGAATTCCTGGGCACTCCAACAGATGGTAGAATTCCCAGGACCAAACTCCTCCGGTAGCCGTGGACTCCAGCCAGCCGTCGTCCGATCCGTGCTCCCCGGAAGACTGAGAGCTGTGTGTCCCCACCTCAGCTCTCCACGAGCCTCCTCCCTCCCCCAAAACCAAGCGATCAACTTCTTTTGTCAGGTTAAGCACAGCTTAACTACTCCTACTTAAAATCTAGCGACTCATGGGGGGGAAAAATTCTACAGGAAAACTTAACCCTCAACACCTTTGTTTCTCATTCTTTGTCCTTTGTTTGCATATTTCTAACCTGAAAAACAACTGTAACTGACAGTGGGTCTGGCCACTGAGGATGAGGGGTGGAAACCCAAAAAGCCAATCTTCTGCCAGATCCACAAATGTATAAAAAAGTAAAGAATAAACAAAGAGGGGCTTCCTTCGCTCTCCGCTCGCTGAGGAGAAGCTGGAAGAACCTCTGCCTGTGAATTATTTATGTCTGCGTGTTATTGCTTTGTGTGTCACGGCGACATGCAGGTGTCTCCAGAGAAGGTTCAACAGCAACCTCCTTGGAAGTATTCGGAAGTCAAAATTTTGGAACAGACAATTCAACACCAAGAGGTGCAATTTGTGCATTCTGTTAAGACACTGAATGATGCACAGAAATTGAGGGGTGTCATTACTGGTTATGTCCGTATTTGGGACTGACCGCAACACAACTGTCTCCACTGTTTGATCTATTAAAGGGGGATTCTGATTTGAAGTCACCTCGCACATTAACCCCCGAGGCAGGATGAGTGCTGGAGGAGGTTCAGCAAGCTGTTTCTGCTTGCCAAGTTTATCGAATTGACCCCTCTGTTGATGTCACTGTTTTAATTACCACTCCAGACTTACATCCTACAGACATCATTGGCCAATGGAGTGACAAATGGTCTGATTCCTTGCACATTTTGGAATGGGTCTTTTTGCCCCATCAGCCACAAAAGACAGCATCCCCGTTATTTTAATTAATTTCTCTCCTGATAATCAAATGCCGGCAACAGTGTTTGCAATTGATGGGAGTGGATCCCACAAAGATCATACTCCCAGTACAGCGGGAAGACTTTGGAGCTTTGCAAACAGTGTTTCTCTGCAAAGTGCTCTAGAAAACTTCTCAGGGCGGATCACTTATCATCTGCCCAGCCACAAGCTACTGCAGGTGGTGAAATTAACTAATTTTTCTTTGTGGCCCAAACATAGTCGGGAGCCAGTGCAAGGACCCACCGTGTTTACTGGCGGTTTGGGAAGAACAGGAAGAGCCATTGTTACTTGGCAGGGTAGATCTGAGTGGCAGGAGCTGGAAGGTCATAAGACTGGCTCAGCCCAATTGCTTGAATTGAGGGCTGCTGTCATGGCATTTGAGCGATTTTCCCAAGAACCTTTCAATTTGGTCACGGATTCTGCCTATGTGGCAGACATAGCCCAGCAATTGGGTTATTCACTTTTGAAAGAAGTCAGCAATGCTACTTTATTTCATTTGCTGCAAACTTTGTGGTGTGCCATAGGGGCCTGTCTTGGTTTGAAAAGACAGGTATCTGCTAGGGAGAGGTGGGCTTCTCTAGTAATGGGGAATTCCAATCCCTTCCCTCTAAGTTATTATAATTTAGAAGATTAAAAAGGCTTTTCAGTCAGAGCTATGGGGAAAGGAATAACAGTCCTTTACTAGTAAATATAACAGGCTAAACAAAAAAACAACAGCAATAATAATAATAATAAACAGAACTAAGAACCTTGAGGGGCTTTGTCTCACAAGCCCCGGACAGTCTGATTTCTTGGGACCTCGAGAGCACTAAGCTGAAATGGTGGAAAAACTCCGGGGCTGATGACTGGAAATGGTGGATTGTCCCGGCAGGCAGGGGGGTGTCCCCGCAGGCAAAGTGAGCAGTGCTGAAGAAGCCACGATGGCTGGACGGGGCTGACCCAGCTCCAGCAGGGCAGGTGAGGGGCTCCAAATTCCTGGGTGCTCCAGCAGATGATAGAATTCCCAGGACCGGACCCTCCATTAAGAGTGGACTCCTCACGCAGCCAGCAGTCACCCGACCGTCCTCTCTGTAACCGGGAGCAGAAGAAACCACCCTCAGCTCCCGGAGCCCCTGAGCCTTTTCCTCCCCACCAAACTAAGTGATCTACTTCTTTTGTGTGGGTCAATTACCCTTTAAGCATCAGTATTTAGTCTCTTAGCAACTTATAGGGGGGAAAATTCTATAGGAAAACTTAACCCCCAACATTATCCACCCTGAATTTTTTCCCCATACAAATGTATTATGTTGAATTTAAACCTTTAAATAATATACATATATACATGCAAATATGGATACAGACACAGTCACAGTGTTCACTGAAAAACAAGGTCCTCTTGAGGTATGCATCGGGTCTCTCCATCCTTTTGCATCACCCACCATGTGCAGCCAGGTCCCTGAGCAAAAACAACCCCACGGGTGGGAATGTCTTTGCTGGAGGCAGAATTAATCCAAACAGTTTTTCCCAGCATACGTCTCATGTGTACTACTGGAACCTTATCTCTATCTCTTGTTCTCAGGGGCTCAGATTGTGTGGGTCCTGCCCAGTTGGTGGAACCTCGAGTGTTCACTAACCAGGAGGCCTTTGCTAAATTAATCTCCCAGTTCTTGAAAGTCCCCCCACCCAGTGCCTTCAAGGTGGTTTTAAGCAGGCCATTGCACCGTTCAACTTTCCCGGCTGCTGGCGCATGATAAGGAATATGGTACACCCACTCAATGCTATGTTCTCTAGCCCAGGTGTTTATAAGGCTGTTCTTGAAATGAGTCCCATTGTTGGACTCAATCCTCTCATGGGTACCATGTCTCCACAAGATTTGCTTTTCAAGGCCCAGGATGGTGTTCTGGGCAGTAGTGTGGGGCACAGGGTAGGTCTCCAACCATCCAGTGGTGGCTTCCACCATGGTCAGCACATAGTGCTTGCCTTGGCGGGTTTGGGGAAGGGTGATGTAGTCAGTCTGCCAGGCCTCCCCATACTTATATTTGGACCATCGCCCACCATACCAATAGGGGCTTCACCCGCTTGGCCTGCTTGATTGCAGCACACGTCTCACAGTCATGGATAACCTGAGAAATACTGTCCATGGTTAGATCCACCCCTCGGTCTCATGCCCACTTATAGGTGGCATCTCTGCCCTGGTGATCTGAGGCATCATGGGCCCGTCGAGCTAGGAACAACTCTCCCTTGTGTTGCCAATCTAAGTCTATTTTTGACACCTCTATCTTTGCAGCTTGATCTACCTGCTCGTTGTTTCGGTGCTCCTCATTAGCCCGACTCTTGGGGACATGGGCATCTACATGACGGACTTGACAGGTAGCTTCTCTACCCGAGTGGCAATGTCCTTCCACTCATCTGCAGCCCAGATTGGCTTTCCCCTACGCTGCCAATTGGCCTTTTTCCACCTGTCCAGCCAACCCCACAGAGCATTGGCCACCATCCACGAATCAGTGTAGAGGTAGAGCTTTGGACACTTCTCTCTTTCAGCAATGTCCAGGGCCAGTTGAACAGCTTTGAGTTCAGCAAGTTGGCTTGACCCACCTTCTCCTTCAGTGGCTTCTGCAACCTGTCGTGTGGGGCTCCATACGGCTGCTTTCCACTTCGTTTCATCCAACGATGCGGCAGGAACCGTCAGTGAAAAGAGCATAGCGT